>JAPKLY010002351.1:0-26051 GCA_026898435.1 Prunella vulgaris | reverse complement strand
GTGTATAACTTCTTCAGCTTGACCTCAAGATGCCCATTGGTTTCTTTCAGGGCCTCAATTTCAGTGGTGTATTGAAGCACCAATTCTGAATGAGCTTTCTCTTTTGAGATCAGCTCAAGATCCCAAGCAGTTTGCTCAGCACAAAGGTGAGCTTGCCACTCAGTTTCGAGCATCATTCTTAGAGCAGTTCGCTCAATTATAAGTTGTTCCTGAGCAAGGAACAAGTCAGTATCACGAGTCTCAATCAGCGAGCTGATTACACCCTTCAGTCTTTCTACCTCCAGTGGAGCTTCATCATGCTTATTCCTAGCATGAAGTAGCTCCTCCTGAAGATGTACTAATCTGAGGGCTTCCTCAGTATCTCTTACTCTGAGAGACTCAGTTAACCGATCGTTCTTCTCACTCAGTTGTGCGTTCACATCCACTGTGTGAGTATGAGTCTCCTGCAGCCTTGAGAAATCAACCATCAATTGCTCTAGGGCGAGCTGAAGGTCGAGTTCTCCTGCTGAATCTGAGCTAAACTCAGGTGCGTGATCAGGAGAAGAGGCAGAAGAACATACCTCATCATCTGCCATCAGGCAGAGGTCGTCATACTCCTCATCTGAAAAGAGTTCAGGGGACCGGCGTCCAGGGCCATCTGAATCTGAGGAGTCCTCAGCAAGCAACGCTCTCCTGTCTGAAGCCCTAAGCTCTCTTTTGGCTCTCCGATCTTCTCGCTCACGAGCACTGAGCTCCAGACAATCATACTGATAATGTCCGGTCTTTTTGCAGTGGTAGCACTGATCTACATCAGAAGAAGGCTTCTTGTCAGTGTACCTTTTATCAGATGATTCCCTCCTGCTCCCTGATGATCTTTCAGGTTTGGAGCTGGATCTTCTGGGCTCATCCTCTCTCCTCTTTTCATCTCTGCGTCGCTCAGGCTCATTGCGATCCCTCCTGGAATTTGAACCTCTCCTTTCTTCTCTCCGGGGGCTTGATCTCCTGGGGCTGGAGTACCTGCGATCACGGGTGTCAGTATAAAATTTCTTATACCTGCCGAAACGAGAGTTCAGTTTCTCGAATCGCCGTGCCATCAGGCTGTACTCCAAGGCTAGCTCATCTTTGTTCATGTCTTTCAGAGACTTGGAGCCAGATCCAGCCTCAGGCTCAGGAGTAGCTTTAAGAGCCACGCTCTTTTCCTTTTCAGATGTCTTCTCCTCACTAACTTCCTCACTGACAACACCCATCTTCTTCCTCTTATCGAGGTCAAATTCCAAAGCCTTTAACTCTGAGAATAGGTGAGAGTGAGTGATGTTTGTAAGGTCCTGAGTATTTTTCAACAAAATTACTCCTGTGTCCCATCTTTCAGGGAGACAGTTTAGGATTTTAGAAGACACCTCCCTCTTGGGAAACTCCTTCCCAAGGGTTGCTACCTCATTCATCATCTTAATGAACCGAGCTTCCATCTGATCGATGGACTCTCCCTCTAGCATCTTGAAGGCCTCAAACTTCCTGATAGCAAGATCTCTCTTGTTCTCCTTGATCTTTTCTGATCCTTCACTCATCTCCCTCAGGGTATCCCAGATCTCCTTAGCTGTCCTCAGATGCATAAGCCTGACCGAGTTCTCGTAAGAAACGGTGTGGAGTATAATGTTCTTGGCAACATTATCCAGTCCGATTTGCTTAATCTAATCAGAATTAAGTGCGGACCTCTCCACTTCTTCATCTCCGGCGGCTGGAACAGGGACATTGCCAGCAACAGGTCAGGTCATCTGAAGATTCCTCATAAATCTGATCGGGCCATGCTCGATCACCTGAGGCATCTGATTATGGATAGAGTAGAGATGTGCGAGTACCCTGAATTTCCAATAGTCATAATTGTCAATAAAGAATTCATGAAGATTGCCCTCGAGGCGTTTAGAACCGGATGCCATGATATGCAGTTTTTTTTCAGAAACAAGATCAGTTCAGTAGACCACCAAAAGTTTCTCCTCAGAAACTGTTGGTAAACAAAGTCAGTGATATTTTGAACCACTGCTCTGATACCACTTGTTGGTCCCGAAATGAGTTAAATCAGTGTATGGGGGGGGGGAATACACTGATGTCAGATTTTTCTGAAAGACTCAGAAAAATTCTCTAACGCACTCAGTCAGGATTCCCTGAAGTACTCAGTACGCTGAAGGTCCACAGGGACAGCAGGGACGGTTCAGTAACGAGTCAGATAAACTGAGTGTGAGTAATGTGCTCGGAGGCTCAGTAGAGATAACAATCCTACTGACTGCTCGGAAGTGAGTCAGTTGGACTACTATCTCAGTGAGTCAGAGTACGTGCGGAAAGTGAGCCCTTAGATTCTACTCGTTTTAGTTTCTGAAAATGTTTTCTCTGAGTTGCTTAGTAAATTGGTGGTTAAGGCTGAGTGCACAGTATTCAGATTCAGGATGATTGATTCAGTCCTGAGGTTAAGAACAATGCAGTATGTTCAGTTTAATATGATGACATTTATGATCCTGAACAGAACAGTAAATCAGCACACAGGGAACTTTTTAACGTGGTTCGGAGATAACCAACTCCTACGTCCACGACCTGATTTAACAGGAAATTATCCTCAAAACTCTGAGGATTGGTACTTGGGTTTTACGTGCCAAGGGACACGAGTAGCCAACTTCCTCTCTTAGGAACTGACCCCTGGGCGTTTTACAAGTCCCAGTCCTTCTAACCAACCGATCTCACACCTTGAGTGGTTTGGTATTCTGGTTTCAACCTAAGATAGCTCTAGCAATACAAAACAATGCTAAATAATAGAGCTATCCATCTAAGCAAATACAGAGTGAATCCTACTACAACACTAGGAAAATTTAATTGCAGAGTGTTGTTTATGATATGCTTTGTGTTCTTGGATTCTTGAGAGTTTTCTCTTGGAAATTTCCCGTTAACCTTGAATGGGTGCAAGGTTCTCCATATTTATAGGCAAGATTCAAAATAGATCTGTTGGAGGAGATCAAATCAAATCTTTCCTATTTTAGGTAGATTGCAGGCTAGAAATACTGTTTGACCTACCCGCCATGCTTATTCTGGCAAGTTATCACATCACCTGCAACTTTTAGAGACGCATTAAATGCTGCGCAGACTCCGTGCATGCGTGTCGAAAGATCATTGGCTCTCCGCTATAACGGCTAGTTGACCTTCAGACATTTGTCCTTCCTCGTACATTCAATGCTCTGAGTCTCTTGTTAATAACTCAGTCTGAACGTGTGTCTTAATGGAGTCTTACTGACATTCTTTTTGTCTCTTGTCCCATAGCATAAATAACCTTTTGCTTTGGACTTACATGATTCAGGTGATCTGAACCACAGCCTGAGTCAGGACCTATGTGCATTCAGCACAACCTGATAGGTTATTCAGCTCAGTATGTGTTACCTTTTTGCTTCGGACTTACAGGATTCAGGTGAACTGAACCAAGGCCTAAGTCAGGTCCTATGTGCATTCAGCACAGCCTGACAGGTGACACTTACTCTTCACTGACTGACTTCTGTCCTGAGTATGCTTAGTGTACTCAGTAGAAACATCAGCCAATGGTACTTCAGGATGAATCAGCAGGCTTCGATCTTCAGCTTCAGAACAGACAATCTTCAGCGAGACTCACTGACTCCTTCAGGATGGTTTACACTTCAGACTTCAGTAAATTGGGTCGACTCCAATATTCTTCAGTCTTCAGAATGGTCCTCCTGTACTGAATCTCTAACCTAGCTATCCTGAACTATTTTATCCTGAACAGCTATACTTAGGCAAATTCATCAGGGGTTTTGGGATCTAATCAAAATACTCAGATTGTCCCAACATGCCTCCATGGTATGCACTGACCAATTTTTTCAGGGTTACTTTTCTCTTTCTCAAAATTTTCCCACACCTTTGACTTGGCTATTTTTGTCCACCTTTTTTTTATGTAAAGGTCAGGTAATCTTTGCACAGAATTGACAAGAAGAATCCTTACACATTGAAGGCATAACATACCATACTCCTCAAATTTCAAACAATCACATGTGATTATGGTCAAGCTACTATTAAATATAACTTGATTTGTCTTCTCCTCCTTAAATGATGTAACATGATATCTTATCATTGTATCATACTCTCCAACAGCTATATTAGAATCAGAAATACATTTCATGAATTCTTTTTGAAATTCAGCAAAGAGTGCAAATGTATATACCTCTGCAGCCATTTTAAAATTAGATTTAGGACGTCCTCTTGAACAATTAAATTCATCTTGTTGCTAGCTCTCCTCTAACATTTAACAGTGTCCTTGAAAATTCCATAAAAGTGAGTCAAACTAGAAGTTTGATTTGCATTGAAGCCAATTGCATTATTAGTACTCTCACTTCTTTGGGATGAACGGAATCCAACTGAAAAAAACCCTTGTTTAATGCAGTACACCATTTATCTTTCAATGAATACAATCTTGTAAACCAACTGTTGTTTTCCAGCTTATAATCAGCAATCATTACTGTTGGTCCCAAAGGCAGGTTTTAGAGTTAGAAACACTGAGTCAAGTCTAGAAGGGGGGGTTGAATAGACTTGAGGAGTTTCAAATCTCTTTCCAATTGTAGGCTTATTTTAAACAGCAGACTATTTGAGACAATGATTTTGAAAATGTGCGTTGTGTATGAGTGCGGAAACTTTTTAATGAAAATCTGTTTAGTGATTTTGTGCACAGTTAAGAGTAGAAAAGAAAAGAACACACGACACAGAATTTATAGTGGTTCGGAAAAAAGGTCCTACTCCACTCTCCACAAGCCAACTGAGCTTGTGGGGCTCTCCACTAACTTCTCTCTCACTCACTCACTCACAAACTTTGAGAGTACTACTCTCTTACTATCAGTCAATTCTTTTTAATGGCTATCGACTTCTAACAGCTTCTACAAAGCTTTACAAAAGATTAATACGAAAGAATGGATTGAGTGCGAGTGAAGATTTTGACAGAGTTTCGGCAAGCTTTAAACGTGTGAATCGATGCTTGAAATCTTCACTGGTACTCTTATTTATAGGCTCAAATCAACTAGCCGTTGGGATAGACTAGGGATCTGAAATCCTATAATCTCGGTATCAATCAATCATAGAGATTGATTGAATCTCCTTCCTGATTCGCGAAGATCTTCGCAATCTTCAATCAATCAAGTTTGTCCCCTTGATTAATTGATCTTCTATTCTGGGAATCTCCTCTTTGTCGCAAGTTAACCCTTAATGTGATTCCGTAGAATCTAGTTGGAGCACAAGACCTCAGCTGATCTGTCTCCTCAGCTGGTGTATCGGTCTGTTGATACTGGGACCTCAGCTGATGTGCAAGTCTGCTGGTGCACCTCTGCTGATAACTTTGACCTCAGCTAATGTGCTGGTCTGCTGATGCACCTCAGCTGGTATCTTCAACTTTGCTCTGGAATAAGGTCCTTGGTCCTTGTCTTGTGTTTAGTCAAATGTACACGATCGTTATTGTCGTAGCAAGTTTGACCAAGTTTATATTTTATCGAACACATGGAGAGGGGTGATTGTAAGGTAAGATTAATGTTCAAAATCGATTTCACAAAGCAAGTAAAGGGAATATGGTATCTACGTCTACAAGTGTGTCAAACAAGTAAACTACCTATCACCTTGGGTTGCAAAGTGAGCAAGTTGTGTGAGAGGTGTATTAGTGTACTATCCTATGTTTCATGTGGTGAAGTATCACTTACTCATGCATTGAGGTATTGTACAACCAATAGGCAAGCCACTCTAACATGCATAAGTCTCCCTAATAACACAATAGAGCCTCTAATTGTCTTTCCAATTCACTAAGGCTCCATTTGGATGGATGGATTTAAACAAAAATACATGTAAAAAAGCATACATTTTAAGTTAGAAATTATAAAGAGATGGGAGAGAAGGAAAAAAGTAAGTAAAATGAGAGATGAAATGGTGGAGAGGAGGGATTTCACAAATGACATGGTTTTTAAGAGGATTTAGAATTCCTCCATTTTAAACATAAAATGGAATCTAAGTATTTGTAAATTCATGGAGTGGGTGGTTATTTGTGTGTGAAATCCATGGATTTTAAATCCACCCATCCAAATGGAGCCTAAGGTAATTCTCACTATCTTAGGAATTTTAACAAACACTTAGCATGCAATGGCCTAATAACAAGAAGATTTAGGAAAATAGCTCAACTCTCGTATGAGACTAAATCCTAATGGCCCATTCAATCAATTATGCATAATAAGCATTCATACAAACCATCAAAATAGAGAATTGATCATACAACATCTCAAGCATTCATAAGGTCAACATAACACCACACCACTCCATAGGAGTCACACACTAACACACTAAGGAATTAGCTCATGGCTAATTTGGTAATCAAAAGAGAAATTAAAGTAACTACATTCATCATTATGCAGGAATTGTAAAGAGTATACAAGAATTTACCTATTACAATGAAATTGAAAAGATACAAAATTACCTCTAGAAGCTAAAAGATGATCCGACAATAGAAATTGAAAATTGAACGGTTTTAGCTATGATAAGAATACAGGAGAAAACGGATTGAAGATCCGTGCGGTAGATTGAAAGTAATCGTAGAAATCGTAAGTGGAAATCTAAGAACACCCAATTGGAAACTACCTCTAACTTCTCCTAATCTAGTGAGAGAATAAGATGATGTAAGTGAATCTAAGAAAAATGATAAAAGTCCCTTAAAAATATGAGGTGGAAGTATATATAGTGCCCTTGGATCATTGACTAAGATGCCCTTCATTAAAACACGTAAAAATACAAAAATAGCCCTGAAATTTCGGACATTTTTCACTTCTGTCGCCCAAGAGCTGAGTGGATGTCGACCATGGTCGACAGCTTGGTCGCGCGGAAGCGCTTTTATCGCACAAGAACTGGCCGCCTGTCGACGTAGGGTGGTCGCGCGGTTAGTCGCGCGACGCCTGTCGTTCAAGGGATCCAGTCGCGCGTTGGCTGCCGTTCGATGAAAGGGTCCTGTCGAGCAAGACACTTAGCGTCAGTCGATGCTCGACTTCCTCATTTTTGTCATATCTTGAGCTCTAGAACTCCGATTGACTCGATTCTTCTTTCGTTGTGACCCTCTCTTCAAGCTCTTCGACATGGAATATTAATTTCTTTATTTTGCTCAACTCCAAAATTCGGACTTTTCTCGATCTTGCAAGTTTCTTCCTCGTTTTGCTCGTTTTTGCCTACAATTACAACTTTCTAGCCAAAAAGGGTTAATAGCAAAATTTATACCATATTAGGGTCAAATATGAACATAAGCACATCAAAACCATATAGAAATTGATGCAAAAATATGCAATAATGACCCTAATCACACCCCCAAACTAGATTGTTGCTCGTCCTCGAGCAACGAAGCTATAAGATAGGGGAATAATTGTATATATGAAGCATCAAGCACAAGATCAATGCCATAGAATCATCACCCAGTATCTAGCAAATCTAAAATTCAATATCATCCAATTATTTATCAAAATCAAATCAATAAACACAATCTCAAGTCAATGAGTCAAGATCCTCACAAGATAAGTGTTTCACTCAATCCTCAAGTGTTTAGGCTTTCTCATACATCACACCACATACACATACTACCAAAAGCTTGGCTCAAGTCTACATTCTCCACCACTTGAAATGACAAGTCAATCACACATCAATAAGGACTTTTAAAGGTTGTAATGTTGGTTCTTTGGTAGGGAAGGATCATATGGATAATAGTGACTAAGTATGATTAGTAAAGCATAGAAGGAATCAACATAGATCATATCTTCATGCAAATAGCAATCTCATCTTCATGCTCTTTCAAAATCACACTTTCAAAGAAGCATCCTTCCCTTATAACAAATTGTGATCTTATTCACATCACTAAAGTCAAACTTGACCAAATTTTCATCAAAAGTCAACCTTTTTCAATTTCTTTCAAGGACTTGCCTTTTGAACCTTCTTTCATCAATCCTTGCATACTTGAATATCTTTCAACCTTGGCCATCAATTTCTTCATCATATCACCAATTTTTCTTCCTTCTTTTTACACTACTAATCATAAGGACAAGAGAGTTCCAAAAAGGAAGGAAAATGGCTTACAGTGTGGTTAGCCAAATGAAAGGTCTATAAGCACAAAACGGGTGGCAAAGGATATCAATATCAATGGTAGGCTCATAGGGCTAAGTGGCTCAATATAGATCAAAGAAAATGCCTCATATCATCTCATGTGAAATCATTATCTGATGTAGCCTCAAACAAGACTAAAGCCAAGTTCTAGAGTATAATGCACATGTGTGGAACTCACATCAAAGAAATGTCATCCGTTCAAGATTGAAACGGGCATAAATGGCTCAAAACTCACGGGTAATGGGTGATCAAGACTCATATCATATCAAATATGCTCATATCAATGAAATCTCAAGAAACATGGAATCAAGCGTATCAAAGATCAACAAGAATCAAGAGATCATTCCATTACACTAATCAAGACTATCAACTCATCCACACAACAATAAACATATCTCATGCATTCACTACTCAAAGCAAGTAAAAATATGGCCTAAAATCAACAAGCAAAACAAAGGCTCATCAACACAATAAGCATCAAAGCATAAGAATACTTCCAAAAATCAATCTAAAAAAATAGCATTGCAATGAGAATGACGAAACGATCACACCCCCCCTAACTTTTTTGGACCAAGGGTCTAAAAAGTTTGGCAAAGAAGTGGAGACAAGAATCATGCAATGCACAAGAATAAAGCTCAAAACTAAACAATCATAAGCAATAAGATCCATAGTCATCATAATCCATCACCAAGCAAATATCACAAGAATCAACAATTAAGCTCAAAATAGCAATCTACAAAAGAACAGACTAACATGAGGAAAAGAAAGTAAGTATCAAGCATAAGTAAGAAGGGAGAATAGAAAACATACCTATGGAAGGAAGTGAAGAGTAGAAATGTAGAGCTTGAATTCCAAGAATTCTCCTCTCCTCTTCTCATGTGTTTTTGGATGAGTTTGTGTGCAAGAATGTGGTGTAAAATATGTGTGTTTGTGTGTGGAAAATGGTGTACAATGGTGTAGGAAGAAAGTGTGGTCAAAACAAGAAAAGTGGTCAAGATGACTCACCTTGGGTGCTGCGCTTGGTCATGTGACCACCGCCGCTCGGACAGCTTAAGGCCACCGCTCGGACAGCTCCTGAGGGAGCGGGATTTTTTGCCATGGGCCGTAGCCATCCGCTCGGAATAAGAAGGCTCCCACTCGACCACAAGAAGAAACTCGCTCGGACAGAGCATATTTTCCAACATTTCCGAATTTAATTTTTCTACACCACTTCAAACAATTTTTAAACACCACAAACATCATCAATCAATATCAAATAGTCTATATTAAGAATAATAACACCCCCCAAACTTTTTAGGATTGTAAATCCTAAAAGTTTGGAACGGAATGATGAATATGGCATAGGCTAAGCAATTAAGCACACATCCAAGTATAATCATGCACAACATTATCCAAAACCAATCCTACCGTCTCAATATAAACTCCCCCAAATTATCATTCAAGCACAAGTAAAAATCATGAGAGAAGATAGCACAACTTATTTCATAATCCAAAATCATGAAAACAAAACAAAAATCTAACTAACAAAGGATACTCAAAGGATATAAGGGTGGGTTGCCTCCCACCTAGTGCTTGGATTTAACATCCCCTAGCCGGATGCACCAATGTTAGTTAAATGGCCAAGGATATCTTTTATCCTCCCCATCATACATAAATCTCAAAGCATAATGATCAAGGAAACATGTAGGATTTCTATCCCACACCCCTACCTTCCTTGTTATTTTAAATTTATACGCACAAGAAAAATCATCTTTTCTTCTCAACCTAATCCACCCCCATCTCCTACTATAAAAAATATTCAAGAAGATTTTCAATTCAAGCTTATAATCAATTATATCAAGAGGTAAGACATATTCACAACGAACAACATTATCAATTAAAGCATGTGACGCCCCCATGTAGGAGTGTCATTTCTTTTCTTTATTTTTATTTAAAAGACACATTATTTGTCATAAAAATAATGAGTGATTTCATTTGAAGTTGAAAATAAATTGACTTTAAAATTTTATCAGCTGAAGACTGTATCGTGTAAACTCGAGTTAATTTTTTTTATGCCTAATCATGCTTGTGCCTAACTCGTGTCATACCCACATGTCTAAATCAAACACTTGTTTAATTAAGATATTACAAAAATAGATTATTATGCTCGAGATAAAATGTACAACTGACTCACATAAAAGACACACCACCATATGATAGACTAGTCATGCACGCAAAACATCATTCATAATATTATCATAACATTCTAGTAGTCAGGAAAGACCTGACGACTTACTAAGTAGTATAAGCATACAATTTTGGAAGTCATCTTCAAACAATAGCATAAGGAAATACTTAATAAACTCCTTATAGAGGACTTAAGACATTACACTTTTAATTAGATAGAGTCGGCCAAGTCAGTCACGCGTCCTCCTCACCGCCAAAGTTTCCTGAAACAGTTAAAGTAGCATCATGAGCCTACTCCTGGAGGAGAAGCCCAGTGGGATAATATATAATGTATAATGTATTAAAGAGACTAATAGCATGTCAACCGAGTACATGCCAGGCCCATAGGCCCGACTAAGTTCATACTGACGTAGTCCGTAGACCTACCTTGATTCACACAGAGCATAGCCCGTCGACTAGCTAAAAATCACACAGATTATAGTCCGTAGACTTGCATAATTCACACAGAGCATAATCTGAAGATCTGCCTGCTCGTACACACACAAATTATTCTAATTAATGCATAATGAATTAGAGGTTACCCACTTTTCAGTTGAAAATGTGAGGTAGCTTCCGAAGAGTCCAGCCGTCGCGCACTGCACTCGACATATTGATTAACCTTTTAGTCTTTTAATCGCTAAATCATATAATTGTAAAATATAACTCTTACAATACTTTTAACATCTAGATATACCTATATACTTCATACATATGTGTCATTCGTAATATAGTCCAAATATTTCTACTCACTTAATAACACTAAAAACAAGTACTACTACCTCCCAAATCGAATTCCTAAAGAACACACTATAGTAGATAATTTATTGGCAAAAATACCCATGTTAAAATTTCACAAAAATTATACAGTAGGTTCATCACTCAAATATTTACATACTGTAAAAATTTTAATTAAAAATAGCTTGTAGATATGTTCTTGTGATTTTCACAAGTTGATTGAAAAATGAGTTATTAATAGGGTCTAGGTCATATTTTTTCCAAAATTTAGGAAATATTGAATATTACTTAGAAAAATATAAAATAAATTTTTAAATGATTTTTAAGAGTCAGTATTAAAATATATCAAAATTTCACATTTTAATCCCATCTATTTTAATTTCTATGATTTTTCTAGTAGGGTACAAAAACATTTTACACTTACAGCAATAACACCATTTACAAAAAAAAAATCAAAACAAATCAAATATAACTCCAAATGTATCAAAATAAAATTCTTACGAAAGCTATAACATAGGGGAACAACATAGTTGAAAATCAACCTCAAATACAAAGCCATCTAATCACAAAATATTTTTAAAATCATCACCAAAAACAAGGGCGTTTTTCTTCACTGCAGCACCTCAAAGGAAAAATCATGTAAATTCGAAAACAACTCCAAAAATTTTAAAATTTTAAATATATGTTATTAACTTACAATAACTCAATGTGGTAAAAGAATTTTGTCAAATTCTTTGGGAAGAGGTCAGAAAAGTTTTTGGAATGGACATGCAATTATATGGGCAGCTTCAACATTACAAATACTACACATGCAAGCCTAGTTTGGTCACCCAACTTAATTAAATCATCCAATGTCACCCATAAGCCCTCACACAATTTAAAGTGAAATTTACGGTAGAAAATATAAAGTAAAAGTCACATGCAATGATGGAAAACAACATGCAATCACCAAAACCCACATGCAATCCCATATTCTAACTCAAATGGCTTCAATCTTGACAAATCCGTAGGCTAAAACATAAAATACATTATAGTTTTTCAAATCAAGTGCTAAAAATATATTTTTTTGGGCCCCAACACAATATTTAATCATCATCTTCCAGCAAGTTTTGCAGGAAAAAAAAATGAACAAAACAAAAAAAAGAAAAAAAAACAAAATAAGAACATTGTTGTTCTGTAAACCCATTTTGAAAAATAAAAACAAGGTTGGATGAGATATGATTTTTCTCTAATCCCACCTTCACGTTTCAAATCCTTGTTGAAACCTTGAGTCTCAGCAAGAAAAATCAATGGTGGAGATGTTTATTTTTAGAGAGAGAGAGAGTGTGTGTGTGGAGAGAAGAGAGAGAGAGAGTGTGAGAGCGAGAAAAGAAGGAGAAGGTGAAACGTCCTCTCTCTTTTTTTTGTTTCTGAATGAAAGCTGTGAAGGTTCTAGTTACCTATTTATTTTAAGCTAATATCATTTATTTATTAAATAAAATTATTAAACTTTCTTTTACCATCCGTATGTGTAGATATATATATATATACTTTATAAGAAACTTAAATGCATAGGGGTGGACTTAGTCCATTAACCCCTCTCAAGTCTCAACTAACGTTTTTTATTCCCCTTTTCTTTTCTTTTCTTTTCCCTTTTTTTTTATCTCTTTCATTTTTGTTTTATATATATTAATAATATAATATGAAGAATATTTAGTCTATAGAATTTAGTATAAGACATATACACATTATAGAAATACATTCATGATTCAGATATTAAAATAATTTGAATAAGTTATATTAAATTTTTGTAACTTAGTAATTATGAAGAATTCGCTTTAGTATAGTGAATATATATATATATATATATATATATATTTCACATAAAATATTTAAGGTTTATTTTAGTTAGTACTATAACACACAAAAAAATTTTTTTTTTATACCCCCCCCCCCCCTCCCCTTTTTTTGTGGTAGTTTATTCCTAATTAGTTCATACTTTTTTTTTCTTTCTTACTTTTGCGTCGAGTGAGTCGCAATCGAGCTCGATCTCCTCAGTAAGACATCCTGCTAAATTTCTAAAGTTCATAAAAATATTAGCTCTTCCATTTAGTAAACCAAAATTTCAACTAACAAATATTTAAAATAAAAATTAAATATTTAAAAAGTAATTAAATTATTTTAAAATATAAGATATAATATATTAGAAAATGGGGTGTTACAACTCTCCCCACCTTTTAAAAATTTCGCCCCCGAAATTTGCACCTAATTGGCCAACAGTTCAGGATATTTACTTAGCATCTCCTCTTCGCGCTCCCATGTTGCCTCTCTTTCTCCATGTCTATTCCACTGCACTAGGACTAAGGATATATCTCTATTCCTCAAGGTCTTAACTTTTCTTCCAAGATTACCTATTGGTCGTTCTTCATATGTAAGATCCTTGTTGACTTCCAAATCATCGAGTCTGACATGGTGACTGGGGTCAGGGACGTATCTTCTAAGCATTGATACATGAAAGACATTATGAATAGAAGATAACTCCGGAGTCAAAGCAAGACGATATGCCACATCTCCAACTCGTTCCAAGATTTCAAATGGTCCCACATATCTCGGTCTTAACTTTCCTCTTTTTCCAAATCGAATTATTCCTTTAATGGGTGAAACCTTCAAGAATACCTTTTCCCCCTTTTCAAATTATAAGTCCTTCCTCAGCAAATCTGCGTATGACTTTTGGCGATCCTGAGCTATCTTGATTTTCTCACGAATCTTATTAATTGCTTCCACAGATTTCTCCACCAGTTCTGGGCCCAATATTTTTCTAACTCCAACCTCATCCCAGTGGATTGGTGTCCTACATCGTCGTCCATAAAGTGCTTCATATGGTGCCATTTCAATGGTAGACTGATAGCTATTGTTGTAGGAAAATTCAACTAAGGACAAATGAAGGTGCTGGTGCGTGTGATTGAAAAAGTTTTAGAGAAGTGTTGTTAAAAATGTCGACAACATAAATGACAACACTACACAGCGGAAGACCTAAACGCACACTTTTGCAAAGGGATATCAAAATTTTCATAGGCTATACAAAAATGTATAGACTATGCTACCTCACTAGCAGAGAAACTTCACTATAACTTGTAGTGACACAAATACAAGGTTTACACAAGAAACCAAAATTCAAGGCCGCGCAAGACCTACACAAGATCACACAAGGATCTAAACAAGACCTATAAGAATAGACCTAAACAAAACCTAACACGTCTACGTTCAGCCGAACGGATTGTTAGATCAAACAATGAATGTTGTGAATAATGCCGAGACTAATATTCCCAACATTCTGATGAACCGTGTATAACCTAGAATCTAGTGAATGACACATGATCCGTTCAACTCTGAATTATACTTTTTGGTCATACTTTGAAATGATGAAGTGGTGCTCTATTTATACACGTGAATAATGAGCTCTCCACTCCATGATGAAGCCAAGTAGTGGGCTTCAAAATAACCGCCCATAATGATAACTTCCAAGTTAGTGGATATCTCTCTACTCAAGCAATGGAACCGCCTGACGTTCTAGAACCTTCTGGGATCTTCACGTCTTCAACTGCCATGCCTAGACAAATAACATAACATGGAAAAATCATTAGGAAAGTTAGTAGAAAGGGAGAATTCTGATGTTGTCTAAAATGATGGCAATACATTGCATAAAAATTTTTGTCAACATCAACAATCTCCCCCAATTTGGCCTTTCTACTACAACACACTGATGTTGATCATAATTAAATAAATTTGATTAGAGTTGATCAGAGTTATGTAGACGAAATGATAAAATTTTCATCAAACGAAGTGATGAAAATTTTATTCGAACCAAATAAAATAAAGCAAGTAAAAAGATAGTTTTGTGGACATAAAGCAAAACATAAGGTGCTTATGGACCAAAAGGTTAATTATTAACCAAAACAAGTTTTTCGGACATAAAGCAGAACATAAGGTGCTTATAGACCAAAAGGATAACCATAAACCAAAACAAGTTTTCCGGACATAAAGCACAACATAAGGTGCTTATAGACCAAAAGGAAAACTATAAACCAAAACACAAATCAGAGCATATAAATTAAAAACTAAATAGAGAAGGTTCATAAAGCATACAAACAATGTTTTTGACCTAGCAAAACATGAAAAAGAATAGCCTAATCTAAGAACTGTTTTTAGGCTATCAACAATATAACAACTTTTTTTAAAAAATAAAAACAGAGTCTCAGCATAATAATGAAAATTCAAATGAAGTAAAGGAACAGCTGCAACAACAAGGACAGGCACAAACTCTCCCATACTTCGAACATCATCATCATACAAGCTCAACTTTGAACATCATCTTGATGTTCAACTGCATCTGGATTCAGGACATCATCAGGAATAGGTTGTGTGACCCCAACCTCATCAACAACCACCTCAGCAACAGTGTCTGCAACAGCCTGTCTTAATATGTTGGCATCATCTTGAACAGAATTTTCAGCAACAACTTCATTTCCTGGTTCTTCTGGATCTACATCAACCTCCATGTCCTTTAACTGCACTCCCCCAGAATTTGTGCGTGCATCAACATCAGGAGCTACTCCCCCTGTTGGAGTGGAAAGGAGATTCTCCCAAAATACTTTTTGAATTTTCAAATCCTCCACATTTGCCAGAAAATTATCAATTGTGGTCTGCAAAGAGGAAATTTGATCAAGAATATAAGAGGGAGTTAGTTGGACAGAAAGAATGGATCCTCCAGGTGACATATTGACATTAATGTTGCCAACATGTTCAGCAGCATTTGAGGTAGAAGGTCGATTCTGAGCTGAGTTGGCTGGATTTTCACCGGATAAAGGAACATCAATCACCCGTGGTCCACTGAGCAAGGTGTGAAAGATTCTGAAGCTTGCTTGGAAACTGCTTATTGTTTCAGTCTCTGGCCTATCAAATTCTTTATCTTCTAGCAACAATGAGATCAAACATGGGTAGGGTAGCAACCCTTTCCCAGAGATAGTACCAGTATAGCTCATCATATTTCTGAATATTGTTTGCCCCAAATCGAACTGTTTAATATGAATTTTGTACAAAAGGACAGCTTGCTCTTTTGTTAAAATTGTAGTATTAGTTGAAGGCAACCAATTATAAACAACCAACTTATGCAGGATAGAGAACAAACTTGTCAGCTTGGAAAGCACTAAACCTATTCACCCAAGTAGATACCAAACCACCAGTCAGCACAGAAATCACACCTTTCATATCTTCAATTACAGGTTCAACACAATTTCCAAATTTCAGAACACCATTAATCACTCTAGGATTCAACATTATTCTCACATTCCTAAACCAAGTAGTTCCATAGAACTTAGAATTTTCCCTTACAGTATGTGCATGCAAGTTAGCATAAAACTCATAAATCCACGCAACAAAATATGGTTTAGCACATGTCACATAGTATGTTGGTCCCGAAACGAGTTAAATCAGTGTATGGGGGGGGAATACACTGATGTCAGATTTTTCTGAAAGACTCAGAAAAATGCTCTAACGCACTCAGTCAGAATTCTCTGAAGTACTCAGTATGCTGAATGTCCGCAGGGGCAGCAGGGACGGTTCAGTACCGAGTCAGATAAGCTGAGTGTGAGTAAAGTGCTCGGAGGCTCAGTAGAGATAACAAACCTACTGACTGCTCGGAAGCGAGTCAGTTGGACTACTATCTCGGTGATTAGCGTTTAAGTATGCATGTATTTTACCTATTTTGTGTATTATTTTGTGTACTATAATGTATTGTTTAGCGTATTTATATATAATTTTACACTTTCTAATTAGTTATAAGTATTTATGTTTTCTATTTAAATAAGTAGCATATGTATAATTCAACCTAACCATTATGTCTATTGTATATTGTTGAGGTCTTAAGTGGAGTTATATTTATCCAAATTTTATGATATGAACACCTAAGACAATGTACTAAATACTTAAGACACTTTAGTGATCCAATTTTACATGTTTGGATTGTATTTGTACTCATAAGTGAAGACTCCAATTCTGTCCAATGTTTGGACTCAAAACACATTTTCGTATTTGAACTGTATCTGGAGCCTCACTAAACCAATTGAACCAATTCCAGTTGTATTTGATCACTAATTCGTTGCTCTACAACTTGTCTTCAGGGCTCAAGTGTCAAAAGTTCCGGCTTCAATGGTCAAAATGACAATCAATGCAGGGCTTCAAAATTCCGCCATCTCAGTACACATGTTGGGAAATAATTCACCATAATTCACACAAAAGTCCAATTTACACAAGACCAAATCCATTGGTTAGAAAAGAAATTCATTAAGACACAGTAGAAATATTAAAGGCGTTGATTTTGTGCAAGCTGAGATATCTGTTTTTCAATAGACCACCATAAATTCGCGGAGAAAAACAATCCAGTTTTACCAACTCCACTATTATGGTCATAACTCACAATCTAGAGATCCAATTTTGGAGATCTTAGATTCCTTGGAAAGCTAATCCAACGGCCTACAACTTTCATTCAGAAGTCAAGATGAAATTCAGACGGCAAGGGCAATTAAATTACTGATGTTTACAGACCACGTGAATTGGTTCCTAAAGTCTCCATGATTCACTATTTGGAGGCCTATATAAAGAGCCCTTTAGCAACCCTTGAAGGCATCCCATTTTACTTGTAATCCTTCTATCTTAGTCTAGTATCTCTCTTAGAAATATGAGTTCTTATTGTATTAGTATGAGTAGCTAAATATTTTACTAGAGTTAGGGATGAAGCTTTAGTAAAGTATTAGTGATGTTCTTGGTTATTCAATAAAGATTTTCAAAGTTTTAATCCTTTAGTCATTTGAAGAGTTTTTAAGAGAGGTTTTGATGTGTCATTACTTTGATTTGTTGTAGACTTATTGGCACAACAAATGCTTAGTTTTACATAACAACTATTGACTTTATAAACTTGTTCGAATTTCTAAAGGTACTTTTCAAAAGTATTATATGTGCTCAAAGTTATATCTTCCGATTGAAATCACTTGATTGTTAGATTTCGATTGAGTTATCAAAGATAACCAAGATCATAACTCTAGTATTTTTATCTAAAGTGGAATCCCGAAGCTCTAGTATTTTGTTACTTTATTTAAACCTCTCAACTAGATAATATCTTTTTCTTCCAAATCTCCCTGTGGTTCGACACTCGGTCTCCCGAGAAATTTTATTACTTGAAATCAACCTACACTTGGGTACGTAACTCTCAAGGAGCTATCAAGTTTTTGGCGCCGTTGCCGGGGAGGTTTTGCGGAGAACAAATCCATCGGTTGTGAGGTTTATCCTCACAAGTTTGTGAGTTCTTCTCTCTATCTCTTTAATGTATTATATTTATTTGTATGCATAATTGGACTCGTGATATTATAAGTGGTCGTTTAATAAGAGGTTATAACATTAATTTTAGAAATATTGCATCAAGTATGGCAGACAATGAAAGTGTTGATGGAGATAATGTTCAAAACCAAAATGATTTTGAAAGACGCAATAATGAAAATTTGCATGTGCGTTCTATGCGTGAATTTATTGAACCCCAACGAAATTCGGTTCCATCATGCATAGTGTACCCTCAAGATGCAGATAATTTTAGGTTTAAACATGGTATGATTCAATTGCTCCCTAATTATCATGGTTTTGACTCTGAAAATCCTTACTTGCATTTAAAAGAATTTGAAGAAATTTGTGAAACATTTAATGAACCAAGATGTACTCAAGAAGCTATTAAGCTAAAGTTATTTCCTTTTTCTCTTAAAGATAAAGCAAAAACTTGGCTTAATTCTCTTAAACCAAACTCAATTACATCTTGGCAACAGATTCAAACTGAATTTTTGAAAAAATTCTTCCCGATTAATAAGACGAATGCTTTAAAAAAAGAAATCAAGAATTTTTTCCAAAAGAGTGATGAGCAATATTTTAAATGTTGGGAACGTTTTAAGGATTTATTAAATGTTTGCCCTCACCATGGTTTTGAAACTTGGAGAAACGTAAGTTTCTTCTATGAAGGTTTAAACGCTGAAACAAAACAATTTGTGGAAATGATGTGTAATGGTGAATTTTTTGATAAAAATCCTGATGATGCACTTGAGTATTTAGACCATCTAGTTGAAAAAACTCAATCTTGGTATAATGAAAATACTTCTGAAGGCTCAATTAGATCGAAGCTTGAAAATTCTAAAGGAAAATATAATTTAAGTCAAGAAGACGATCTAAATGCTAGAATTGAAAGTTTAACTAAACAAGTTGAAAGTTTGCAACTAAAGAAACCTAAGGAAGTAAAATTTGTGCAAAATGATGACATATGTGAAATTTGTGCCATTAATGGACATGTAACTAATGAATGCCCACAAATTCCTATTTTCAAAGAGATGTGTCATGAACAAGTAAATGCATTATCTAATTTTCAAAATTCATATCCATCAGCTTTTTCTGAAACATACAACCCAAATTGGAAAAATCATCCAAACTTTAAGTGGAAAAATGAAAGTGTGTTACAACCTTTTCCCACCCAGAAAAACCCCAATTCCAATTTCACCCAACATAATAAACCACATATAAAAAGCCTTGAAGAAACTTTACAAGCCTTTATGCAAGGACAAACAACCGTCAACAACCAAACGTCACAAGCCATCAATGATATTAAAAGTACATTATCTACTTTAACTAATTCCTTAAGAACAGTTGAGAAAGGAAAGTTTCCTGCCCAACCTCAACAAAATCCTGCTGGGCAATGTCAAAGTTCCTCTAATGCACCAGAAAATGTTAATTTTGTCACCACTTTACGAAGTGGAAAATTAATTGACAAAACAATCAACCTTGAGAAACAGGAAGTTGAGTCAACCCAGACCCCGAATAATGAAGATATAAATAAAGGAGAAGATGAAAATAAGAATTTAAACCCTATTAAGAAATCATCCACTGCTCCTTTTCCTAAAAGATTACACCCAATTAAGAAATTGGACCAAAACTCTGAAATATTTGAGGTTTTGAAACAAGTAAAAGTTAACATTCCACTACTAGATGCAATAAAGCAAGTTCCATCTTATGCCAAATTTTTGAAAGATTTGTGTACTGTAAAGAGAAAACTACATGTTGAAAATAAGGCATTTTTAACAGAGAGTGTAAGTTCAATTTTTCAACAAGAAACCCCTCCTAAATACAAAGATCCTGGTTGTCCAACAATATCTTGTATTATTGGGAATACAAAAGTAGAACATGCACTTCTTGATCTTGGTGCGAGTGTTAACCTTTTACCGTTTTCTGTGTATAAACAACTGGATTTGGGAGAATTAAGGAAAACTACTGTCACACTTCAATTGGCATATCGTTCTATAAAAATTCCAAGAGGTATAGTAGAGGATGTGTTAGTGCAAATTGATAAATTCTATTTTCCGGTAGATTTTATTGTTTTAGACACATGCCCAGTCTCAAATCCATCATCTCAACATCCAATCATTTTAGGAAGACCATTTCTTGCAACTTCTAATGCTTTAATAAACTGTAGAAATGGTGTTTTAAATCTTTCTTTTGGAAATATGACTTTGGAGTTAAATGTTTTTAACATTTCTAAGCAACCACAAAGTAATGATGAGGCTAATGAAATTGATGTAATTGAGACATGTACTCTTGAACAATTGATAACCTCATTTTCTGATCCATTAGAAAATTTGATAAATGATTGTGTCAATGATAACAGTTCGGAGTTTGATTCCATTCCTATGATTTCACAAGTTTCAAAGCTTAATGAATGGAAACTCAAATTTGAACAATTATCAAAGTCCGAAAAGGCTCCAACCCCTTCAAGCGAGCAACCACCAGTTTTAGAGTTGAAGCCTTTACCATGAAATTTGAAATATGCTTTTTTGGGTGCTAATGATACTTATCCGGTAATAATATCCTCTAAGTTAAGTTATGATCAAGAGCATAAATTATTAGAGATATTAAAGATTCACAAGCATGCGATAGGGTGGTCTATATCAGATATAAAAGGAATTAGCCCATTAATTTGCAGTCATAATATTTATTTAGAGGAAGATGCTAAACCCTCTAGGCAGATGCAACGAAGACTTAACCCGAATATGAAAGAAGTGGTGAGAAATGAAGTGATTAAGCTATTAGACAATGATATTATCTATCCTATCTCTGATAGTAAATGGGTAAGTCCTACTCAAGTTGTGCCTAAGAAATCTGGAGTAACTGTAGTAAAAAATGATAAAAATGAATTGATTCCAACTAGGACTGTTACTGGTTGGCGTGTATGCATTGACTACAGAAAATTAAATTTAATGACAAGAAAAGATCATTTTCCTTTACCTTTTATGGACCAAATTTTGGAAAGAATTGCTGGGCATGAATTTTATTGCTTCTTAGATGGATATTCAGGGTATAATCAAATTGCAATTGCACTAGAAGATCAGGAAAAAACAACATTTACATGTCCTTTTGGAACGTTTGCATATCGTAGAATGCCATTTGGATTATGTAATGCTCCAGCAACATTCCAAAGATGTATGGTAAGTATTTTCAGTGACATGGTTGAACGTTTTCTTGAAGTTTTCATGGACGATTTCTCTGTCTTTGGAAATTCTTTTGATGATTGCTTAATAAACTTGGCTAAAGTCTTAGCTAGATGTGAGGAGAAAAATCTTGTCCTTAATTGGGAAAAATGTCATTTCATGGTAACTGAAGGAATTGTGTTAGGCCACATTGTTTCATCAAAAGGATTAGAAGTTGACAGGTCCAAAATTGATCTAATAGCCAACCTACCAACACCAAAATCAGTTAAAGATATTAGATCATTTCTAGGACATGCAGGTTTTTATAGAAGGTTCATAAAAAATTTTAGCACAATTTCAAGACCATTATGCAACCTTTTATTAAAAGATATAGTATTCGAGTGGAATGACTCTTGTGAAAAGGCTTTTGTAACACTCAAAGAAATGCTCACTTCTACACCTATTATGCAACCTCCTGATTGGACTCTACCTTTTGAAATTATGTGTGATGCTAGTGATTATGCTGTTGGAGCCGTGTTAGGACAGAGAAAAGATAAGAAACCTTATGTGATATATTATGCAAGTAAAACTCTTAATAGTGCTCAAATGAATTATTCCACTACTGAAAAAGAATTACTTGTTGTAGTATTTGCACTAGAAAAATTTAGATCTTATCTTGTTGGCTCATCAATTGTTGTTTATACTGATCATTCGGCTTTAAAATATCTACTAGCAAAGAAAGATGCAAAGCCAAGATTAATTAGGTGGATACTTTTACTTCAAGAATTTGATATAATAATCAAAGATAAAAAAGGAGTGGAAAATGTAGTGGCCGATCACTTATCCAGACTTACATGTGATGAATCTTTCGAGGTAAGGCCCATAAATGACTCTTTTACAGATGAGCAATTATTCACCGTGTCTAAAGGTCCATGGTTTGCGGATCTTGCTAACTTTCTTGCGACAGGTCAAATTCCAATTCATTGGAATGCTCAAGGTAAAAAGAAATTTTTTAGGGAAGTAAGAAATTTCTTTTGGGATGACCCATATCTTTTTAAGTATTGTCCTGATCAAATATTAAGAAGATGTGTACCAGATAATGAAATTCAAAGCATAATAAATTTTTCTCACTCTGAAGCTTGTGGGGGGCATTTTTCAACAAGAAAAACCGCTGCAAAAATTTTGCAGTGTGGATTTTATTGGCCAACACTTTTCAAGGACACACATGAATTTTGTAAATCTTGTGATCGATGTCAGAGATTAGGGGGCATAAGTCGTAGAAATATGATGCCATTAAATCCTATCCTAACTGTTGAAGTATTTGATTGTTGGGGAATTGATTTTATGGGTCCTTTTAATCCACCATCTTTTGGTTATCAATATATTTTGGTTGGAGTCGACTACGTTTCAAAATGGATTGAGGCAATCCCTTGCAAAAATAATGATCATAAAATTGTTTTAAAATTTTTAAAGGAAAATATTTTTTCAAGATTTGGAATGCCTCGTGCAATTATTAGTGATGGCGGTTCACACTTTTGTAACAAACCTTTTGAGAATTTAATGAAAAAATATGGAATCCATCATAAAGTGTCTACCCCATACCACCCAAACACTAGTGGGCAAGCTGAACTCGCTAATAGGGAAATAAAACATATCTTGGAGAAGACAGTCAACTCAAATCGAAAAGATTGGTCAATCAGGTTAGTAGATGCACTATGGGCTTATCGAACAGCATTCAAAACAATACTTGGTATGTCTCCTTACCGACTTGTCTTTGGTAAACCATGTCATTTACCTGTTGAAATAGAACATAAAGCTTTTTGGGCTATTAAAAGGTTTAATTTCAATCTAGAAAAAGCTAGTACTTTAAGAAAATTTCAACTAAATGAATTGGAGGAAATCAGAAATGATGCATATGACAATTCTAGAATTTACAAAGAAAAAATGAAAGTGTTTCATGACAAGCACATTGTCAGGAAAACTTTTGAAATAGGGCAAAAAGTTCTTCTATATAATTCTAGATTACATCTGTTTCCTGGAAAATTGCGCTCAAAATGGTCAGGACCCTTTATTATAAGAACTGTATTTTCAAATGGAGCGGTTGAAATTGAAAATCCAAAAACAGGTGATGTGTTTAAAGTGAATGGACAACGTCTAAAAGCATATCTTGGAAATTTTAGTAAGGAGATTGAGTCAGTATCTCTTACTGACCCGACTAGTAATATTATGTGAATTTTATTTTTCCGGTATAAATGGCAGATTCGGTACTCCGTGACTTCCAAGTCGGTATTTCAGTTACCCACAAAACTGAATTGTAAAAAAAAAAACTTCAAAAAAGAAAAAAAAATACATAAAATAAAATAAAATTATAACACTCACTTTAAACGGTAACAATGATGAGTGTATCACCACCACTTATCCTACCAAACGGTCATGAACGGCTAGTTTTCAAAAAAAATTCAAAAAAATTACTCTATAAATACCCAATTTTACTCCCATTTCTAAACACCCCTCTTCAAGTTATCATAAACTCAAACAACATGAGTAAAATCTTTCTCTCCATCATCACTCTTTCCTACTTTGTCATGCTTGCTATTTGCTATTTCAATGAAGAAGAAGAGTTTGGTACTTTACCTTGGATTGTTGCGGCAATTGCAATGCAATTTATAATGTTAGCTTGGGGAGTAGCATTTTTGTAATTGTAATGTAATTTCTTGTTGTTTAATAAATTTTTAATCTTTCATTTTGGAATAGGTCGACGAAATGGACACTATGGATGCGGCAATTGCCTCTTTAAATAAATGCTTTCCTTGCTTCATTAAAAAGGATTTGATTAAGATATATTATGCTCGATGTGAAAGATTACGATTAATGAAGATTAAAGGAATACCACTCGATCTTCAATGGTTGATTGAAGCAAAGGTTATAATTGGAGGTGAGTTACCTAATTCAATTGTTCCACGCGTGGTTGGTTTGGGTAAAAGTTCATTTTCTAAAAAACGAAGGGCTAAAAGAATGGGAGTTTGCTATAAATGTGCTAGATGGACGTGTAACACACGTTGTAAAAACATAGGAATGGCTTCCGATAATCGATTAAATAAAATAGATTTCATTATAAATGGACTGAGTAAGGGGTCAGTGGATAACCAATGGACCTCTGAGACGCATTATATTGGAATAGAGCAAAGAGCTTTAGTCGATTTAAGGATTGAATTAATAAAGGAATATGAACATTGTCTCGGGAATCTGACGTTAAAAGACCCTGTTTGCCAATTTCTAAGAAAATTGGATGGGAAGCATATCCTCGACTCATAGAAGGCGTTTAAGCCGTTTCTGGACGTAAAACCAGAGGAAGATGTGAGCCACAATCACAACTACTGTCCCCAAGTGGGACCTCAATCTCTTAACTTTCTTTTGACTTTTGTTTCATTTAACAGTATTTCTCGAATCGTATCAGGTACGTTTTTCATTTATCTTTGTCTATATAATTCAGTGTTCAGCTTATCATAACTCGTATCATCCTTTCGAAAGTCTAAATATGGCAACTTCATCTTCTAAAAAAATAGCCTCTATTTGTGTGTTAGGGGGAGCTGGAAATGATCTTAATAAAGAATTTGCTCGAGAAGCAAACAAACTAGGTGGTATACTAGCTCGGAGAAATATCAAACTAGTACACGGAGGAGGCACACTTGGTCTGGTAGGTAATGTTGCCTTGACAGCATCTTGGGGAGGATCTGAAGTTCAGGGAGTCGTTCACACAGGTATAAAAAGATTTAATCCTATTACAACTGGTAAGGAAATACAGATTTCATCCTTAATGGACAGAATGCCAAAATTGACAGAAATCTCTGATGCATAGCCCTTCCAGGTGGTATTCTTACTTTGGAAGAAATATTTAACATTGTATGTTGGTCATGTTTAAGTATTCATACAAAACCTGTGGGACTACTGAATATAAATGGTTATTATGATGGGTTACTAACTTTTTTGGATCATATGAAGCAACAAGGTTTTATTGAAGAATCAGAACGTCAACTCTTTACAGCAGATTCAGATCCAGAACAATTAATAGAAAAACTCAATGCCTGTGAGATTAAAAGTTGCCCAATCACGTCTCAGGTAAACTGGTTAGGAACTCGACCCAGAATAAGTCAGGATGATTTAGATTTACATTTAACAAAAAAAAAAAAAATTAAAAAAAAAAATGCATATATATATATATGTCTATTTGCGTATTTCAGGTTTATTGCTACAAATTTCTCTGTGGAATCAGGTAATCTCTTCTCTTTTACAATTCCGTCTATTCATCATTGAGGACAATGTGTTGTTTAAATTGGGGGGTGGGGATTAGTTGAGTCTTTTTTTAAAAAAATCCAAAAAAAATAAAAAAATAAAAAGTAAAAAAAATATATTAAAAACACTATAAAGATGGCAGAGTAAAGGGGGTAAGAAAAT
>JAPKLY010002350.1:0-26074 GCA_026898435.1 Prunella vulgaris | reverse complement strand
GTGAGACTGGTCCAAATAAATCCATATGAAACAGCTGGAGTGCTTTTGTTGTTGCAGTACTCTGCAGATCCTTGAATGAGGCTTTGGTCTGCTTCCCTTTCTGACAGGCATCACACTTCTGATCAGATGCAAACACCTCATTTGGAAGTCCTCTGACTAGACCCTTCCTTGTAACCTTGTTGAGAGTCTTGAAGTTGAGATGACCCAACCTCTTGTGCCAGAGCCAGCTGACCTCTGCTGAACTTTTAGCAACCAAGCGTGAATCAGTTGGACAGCTTGCAAAGTCTGCAAGATACATATTACCTCTTCTGAGGCCAGTTAGTTGCACCTGCTCATTTAAATTGTTAATAACAAGGCAAGAGTTTTTAGAGAATCTTACTATATATGCTTTATCACAGAATTGGGATACAGACAGAAGATTGTGCATCAGCCCATCTACATAGTAGACTTCCTCAACTCTTGTTCCTTTCATCAGCAGAGTACCAACTCCTCTGGTGACTCCAAAATTGTTGTCACCGAACACAACTCTAGGCCCATCAAGCGTCACAAAGTCCTGGAGAAGATACTTTTCTAACGTCATGTGCTTTGAGCATCCACTATCAATGTACCAGACGTGGTTCTAGGCTTCTCCTCTCTCAATTGGGATAGAGCTTGCCTGAAATAAGAAATCAGGCTTTAAGTACCCTTACATTGGGTCCTGATTGGTTAGTATCAACTTTCTGGATCCACAGGTAGAGATCATCCTTATGAGGTTTAGGAGATCTCAACCTTCTACCATACTTGTCCACAAAAATCATATCCATCAGAGGATCTCTTCTGGGGCGATGAGTGATAACAACAGGTTTGTAGGTGGGTTGCTCAAAAGGGTAGTTTCGGCTTGAGCCTCTGAATGACTCATGTACTTTAGCCTGTGAAGGCTTGCCTATTTTGGTTACGTTAAATGTAACCCAGGGCTGAGGTCTGGTTCGCTTGGGCTTACTCTCCTGAGATGGCCCAGGCTTATCATTCCTCTGCTGATTCTGCTGAGGCTTCTTTATCTTAGCATTGCTATGAGTAGGATGCCTCTTCTGGTCTTGAGACTTCTGAGCTTTGGACTTATTTTGGTTACCAGTAGGCTTCTGAGTTTTAGTACTCTTCTGCTCTGCTGGAACCTTTTGATCACCTGCAGGCTTCTGAGCTTTGGTGCTCTTCTGTCCAGCTGGGATCTTTTCTGTCCCTCTGCTCTTTTACCCTTCTGATACAGATTCAGGCTCAGCTGGTCCCTTACCCTTTCGAAGATCCCGGATTAACCCACTATCACCTTTCTTCTTCTTTTGTGGTTTGGGTTTAGGATAACCAAGACCGCTTTTATCATTCACTATTTGTGAGGACTCAACTATTTCAGACACGACAATTTTTGCCTTAGTCAGCTGATCCACTTTCAGCTGAAGCTGCTGCAAATTTTTAATTGTAAGTTCATTCTGCTTGAAGAGTTCATCGAACTTAGCTGTCAGCCGATTATGTTCTTCACTCAAGACAGTGTTCTCAGAGAGCAGCTTTTCTATCAGCTTCTACTGTTCCTCACATTCTGCTATTAAGTCAGCAGACTTGCTAGCATGTGAGTCATACGATGCCACTGGTAGTCTAGCACTCTCTAAATCCTGTCTCAGGCTTTGAACTTCAGCTTTCAGACTAGTATTCTCCTCTTCTAACTTAGAACAAACTCTCAGAGAGGATTGGAGATCAGATAACAACTTGTGTATATCTGACTCCAAAGAATAGGTAGAGGAGCAGGATGAGCTAACAGAGGGGGTAGGAGAATTTACCTCTTCTACCTTATCCATAAGGCAGATGTCTTCTTCTGACTCAAAATCAGATGAAGGTGAGGATAAGCTGATGTCCTGCATCTCCTCCTCTACCAGCAGAGCTCTCTTATCAGCAAATCTGCGATCTCTCTTGATCCTCTTCTCCTCTCTCTCCCTTGGTGTAAGCTGAGGACAATCATAGCTGAGATGCCCTGGCTTGTTGCAAGAATAGCATACACCATCTCCTCCTCTCCTGGGACTTGGTTCCCTCATTCTCTTTTGAGACTTGTATCTGGTCTCCTGCTCATCTGATGGTCTTCTGGAATCAGATGACTTCTGGTACCTCCTGGAAGAATCACCCTTGTTCTTCTTCCAATGGGATCTGTACTTCTGGAACTTGTTTGACATATTGTCAAACTTCTTGGTCAGCAAAGCAAGTTGCTCCTTTAGACTCATGTCCTCTGGAGTAGATGACTTCTCTTGATTATCAGCTGTAGCAGAGAATGCAACATTCTTTGTAGCTGATGAAGTTGGAGTCTCATCTTCTTGGTCTTCTTCTTGAATATCGAACTCATGTGCCTTCAGATGAGATAGCAGTGTATGATGACTCATTTCAAATAAATTCTTAGTCTCCTTGATTAGAGTCACCTTCACTCTCCATCTGGGAGTAAGAGATCTCAAGATCTTGTTATTGATCTCTTTCTCCGAGTATTCCTTTCCTAGAGAACTTGCCTTATTCAAGATGTTTGTCAATCTCATATCAAGCTGATCAATTGATTCATCAGCTTTCATCTTGAAGGTATCAAAGGTGTGAAGAACAGCCTGGAGCTTATTCTCCTTTATTTGATCAGTCCCTTCGCACATAAGGAGAGTTTCTCCCACATCTCCTTAGCTGTCTTGCAGGTCTTGATCTTCTCAATGTATTCTTTTGACAGAGTCTCAATTATATTAGTTCTTCCCACTTGATCCAAGTTGAGAAGTTTTCTTTTAGTATCATTTAATTCACTCTTCTTCTTCTCTGGCTTCCTTCTTTAACTGATCTCAGCTTCTGGGGTCTTGCCGTCACATACTGCTTCCCAGTAGAATTTAATAGGCCCTTCCTCCAGAACATCCAGTATCCTATCATGAATGGATCCAAGATGATTCTCCATTCTGAACTTCCAGTAGTCATAGTCTTCAATGGAAAATTCAGGCAGCTTCCTTGTCTTGGATCCACTATTCTAGTAAGAAGCCATATCTGCAAGTGGTTAGATAAAATGCACACAAGTTTTTCGAAAATGGTTTTCAGGGATCTGTCCAGGTGACCACTATTCGGTGTAAATGAGTCCTCACACAAGTGTACGTGTTCGCTATTAGCGTGGTAAGCTTGACCAAGTTTTAATATATATCGAACCCAAAGGAGACGAGGATTTGTATGATAATTCGTTGTTTCAATTGGCTAGCTAACAAAGCAATTAAAGGGAAGGGTATCTATCGTCTACTAATTTGTCAAAAGAGTAAACTACCTATCACCTTGTATTCTCAAAGTGAGCAAATGTGAGGAAATGTGCTAGTGTACTATCCTATGTTTCGTGAGTGAAGTATCACTTTATCATTCAATGAGATTGTGTATAATCAATGGGCAAGCCACTCTAACATGCAAAAGGTTTCCCTAATACATATCAAAGCCCCTAATTGTTCATCTAATTCACTAGAGATAATTCTCACTATCTTAGGAATTTCATCAAACGCTTGATATGCATTGGCCTTAATACAAGGGAATTTAGGAAATAAGCTCTACTTTCGCAAGAGACTAACTCCCTAATGGCCCTATTATCATCTACACATGCAATCATTCATACAAACCATCAAATTAGAGAATTGATCATACAACAACTCAAATCATTCAAAAGATCACCATATCACTACACTACTCCATAGGAATCATACACTAACACATAAAGAAATTAGCTCATGGCTAATTGATTAAACATAAGAACAATTAAGCTAGAAACATTCATCATTAAGAAAGAAATGTAAAGAAATTTACCTATTACAATGATAATTGGAAAGATACTATTTACCTCTAAAATGCTAACTTGAAATCCGACAATGAAAATTGAAATTCAATCGGTGAGAATGTAGCCTACGACCAGACGAGCATGCAGGAATTAACAGATCAACGATCACTACGGTAGATCAAAAGTTATCTAAGAATTTGTGAGAAGAAATCTTAAGAAACCTCCAAGTAACTACCTCTCTCTCTCTCTAATCTAAGATTTTAACTAATGTGTCTTGGATTATGACTTAGATCCTTTGAGAATCTGATCTTTAATGTATTTATAGTTCCCACAATGCTTGGTCCAATATGCCCCTCATTAAACGCGTGAAAAGATGAAACTGCCCTTCAAAAATTTAACATCCGAGCCATCACACGATCGCAAGCAGGTGGCCGCACGAGTCTGGCTCGTGTGAGCACTCGTGCGGTCCGTCGTCGCCTGAACCAGAGATTCAGTGCATGAATGTGGCTCGTGGTCGCACGAATCTTGGCCTGTGGTCGCTCGAGTCCAGCTTCGACTTGTGCGATCAATCCTCCACTTTCTCGTTTTCTTCATATCTTGAGTTCTAGAGCTCCGATTGACTCGATTCTTTTTCCGTTGCGACCCTCTCTTCGAACTCTCGACATGGTATAACATTTGTCTTCATTGGATCAACTCACATTTTCTGAACTTTTACAAACTTGCTCGTCTCTTCCTTGTTAACTTTCTAGCCAAAAAGGGTTAATAGCACAATTTATACCATATTAGGGTCAAATATGAACATAAGAACATCAAAACCATATAGAAATGGATATAAAAACATGAAATTATGACCCTAATCACACCCCCAAACTAGATTGTTGCTCAACCTCGAGCAACGAAGCGATAAGATAGGGGAATAATTGTATCGATGAAGCATCAAGCACACAATCAAATGCCATAAAATCATAACTCAATATCAAACAAGTCTAAAATGCAATTTCATCAAATCAGCAATCAAAATCGAATCAATGAACAAATTGTCAAATCAACAAGTCATGATCCTCACAAAGAAGTGTATAACTCATCTCTCAAGTGTTTGAGGTTCTCTCAATCTTCACACAATGATACAAATACTACCATAAGCTTGGATCTAGTCTCAAATTCTCCACCACTTAAAATGACAAATCATTCACAAATCATTGAGGACTTTCATAAGGTTGTAATGTTGGCTCTTTGGTAGGGAAGGATAGATATGGATTAGAGTGACTAAGTATGATTAGTAAAGCATAGAAGGAATCAAGTAATAGTCATTCACATCTTCATGCAATTGTGCACATTCTTCATGCTCTTCAAAATCACACTTTCAAGATCATTCTTCCCTTCTTTGCAACTTTTAGCCATACTCACAACAAAGGTCAACTTGACCATATTTTCAACAAAAGTCAACTTTTTTTTCATGCTTTGCTAGCACTTGCCTTTTTTTCACAAATTTTCAATCCATGCTACAATTCTTCATATCTTCCACTTTAGGCCACCATGTTCTTCATCATATCACCAATATTCCTTCCTTCTTTTCACTCTACTAATCATAGGGACAAGAGAGTTCCAAAAAGGAAGGAAAATGACTTAAAGTGAGGTTAGCCAAAGGAAAGGTCTAAAGGCACAAAATGCTAAGCAATGGATAATATTATCAAGGTAAGCTCATAGGGCAAAGTAGCTCATTGTAGATAAAAAATGGCCTAAAATCATATCATGTGAATTCAATGTCTAATGTAGCCTTAAACAAGACTAAAGCCAAGTTCTAGAGTAAAATGTACATGTGTGGACTCACATCAAAGAAATATCATCCGTTCAAGATTGAAACGGGCATAAGTGGCTCAAAACCTCACGGGTATAGCGTGATCATGACTCATCTCATATAAAAAAAATGCTCATATCATCAAAATCTCAAGTATCTTCAAATTCATAGCACAAAAGACAAGATAAGAATCAAGCCATAACTCTACTACATCCAACATGAACTTTCAACTCATCCACACAACCATAGACATATCTCATGCCACACTACTCAAAGCTTAGCAACAATATGACCAAAAATAACAAGCAAAACAAACCTAATCATAAGCATATGGTCAAAACATCATACAAGCACTCAAAATCAATATAAGAATAGCATTGCGAAGACAATGGAAAAACGATCACACCCCCCCAAACTTTTTTGGACCATAAGTCTAAAAAGTTTGGCAAAGAGATGAAGACAATATCAAGCAATGCATACGAATTAAGCACAATCAATAAAAGCATCATAAATCCTAAGATCAAATTCATCAATAATCCATCAATCACAAGAACAAATACCAAGAGATCTACGCTACCTAAAAAAAAATACCACCATCATCAAGGAATATCATTACAAACCAAAATTCAAATCCTAAAAATACGAGATAGAAGTCATGATAAATGAGTTACCCATCCTTACGAAGTTAGATATAAATCGTCACTTCACGAAGGGGGTCCATCGGTGGGTAAGTGAAATGCCCTTCACCAATATGCCACCGCATCATGGCTCGTTGTGCCTACAAGATCTCCTCAATGTTCGTCCCCATGGTGTTCATGTTATTGCTCATGGTATTCACGGTCCTATTTACGGAGTCCACAGTAGTGTTGAGGGAATGATAATTGTCAGTGAGCCTCGTGACATCGGAACGAAGACCAGCATACTCATTCTTAAGGTCACCCACATCAATCCTCAAAGATTGAAACCTCATATCCCCATTCATTGAACGTCAACCCTTCAAACACCTGAAATTCTTCTTGCTCGAAAGGGTTTTCCTCTTGCATAGGCTCTTCCTCCCCAACTTGTTCTTCTTCTCGTGCTTGAGAACTTGAAGCACCCCTTGCTCTTTTGTTCATCCTTTGATGAAATTGTTCCTTAAAGTGGATGTGTTCGGGTGTATCGAGCTTCAAATTCTCGTTCTTCTTGATGGTGATTAGCTCATACTCAAGTAAGGGAAAGAGGTCATGAATTTCCGCCCTACAACACAAACAACTTTCAACTTCCTCTTAAACTTCTTAGACCTTATCAAATGTGCAACATCAATCAATGCGCCCATTGCACCTTCCCTTTCGAGTGAAGGACTAGCCCTTTGAACAATAAATGCAATTAGTCCTCCATAAGCATAATTAGTCCACACATTTTGTTGACTAAGATTCTTCAAAAGATAGGCCCTGAAGTCCGCCTTTTTAGAAGTGAGCATCGAATGCAAAATATACAAGTAATCACTTCTCACCCTATTCGGCTCGACTCTAGCAAAGATCGTGGTTGCTATGATCCGGTGAACACAATACAATATAGGATTGACAAGGCTAGAGGACTTAAAGATTTGAGGATTGAAGTTCTCATCATCACTAATCCTTCTCCATATTTCTTGAGCTCTAGTAAACCTTTCCCTTGCATAGAAGTTTCCTTTCTCAACATTTTCTTCACACCCGAAAATTTCATTGATTTGATTTGTTGTCATGACATAGCTCTCATTCTTTATCCGAAATCTTTCTCGAATCGGAACTCCATCCACTTCTCTCACTTCTAGTGTGCTCAAGAATTCAATGTTTAACTCCTTGCATGAGTCGAAATGTTGAAGATTAAGCAATCCGCTCCATCCGATATTAGCAAACAAATCTTCAATGTCATTCCCGAAGTTATACTCCTCTACGGAACACCTATCATAATATCTCCCCGCTTGGAAATCAATACCACAGACTTGAGCAAATTTCAAAAAGTAGCTCCTTTTCTCCTCAAAGAACAATCAATAGTGGGTAGGTGATTCTCCACACTCTTTAAGACACTCTTCTTCACATATTAGATCATTCCATCCTTTATTAGATTTTGAGCTTGAAGCCTTGCTCTTACCTTTGCCTCTCTTAGACATATCCTACAAGAAATAAGCTCAAAGCATGATATATGAAAAATAAGCTCAATCAATCACACTTCTAGAGGAATTAAATATATAAGCAAAGGAAGAACAATACATTCAATTCATGATCAACTACATTCACTAAGTAGAATGGATTTAACACAATGGGTCTAATTCTAGAATTAAGGGAATCATGCAACTTATAGTCATGCCAATATCATATATCAATGAAACCTCAAATAAGCAAAAAATATTGGTGAATCAACATCATTAACTCAACCTAACATCAATATACTCATGCTCATTGACAAATAGCACAACAATAACTTGACAAACCAATTTTAGCATAAAATTCCCAAAAATTCGTCACTATGCCTCTACTAAAAAATTCAATCATCAATTAAGTCCAAAATTCACAAAATTAGCATGCAATTGGGTTCCCCATGGGTTACTCATCAACAATGTAGCATTATTTCATCAACAATTGCTCAAAATTAAGCTAAAATAAAAAATCCCCAATTTAAGCTCAAGAATCCCTAAAAATTGAATTTCTCATTCTAGACAATGTTACCATGGAATTTCAATAAAATTGAAAGAAATAGAATGAGGAGAGTTAAAAGAACATACCTTTGGAAGGAATTGATGAGAAAAATTGTAGAGATTGAGTTATGGAAATTTTCTCCAACTTTCTCCTTCTTGGTTTTGAGAGAATATGGAGTGCAAGAGTGAAGAGAGAAGTGTGTGTTTGTGTGTGGAATAAGTGGAAAATGAGGACAAAGAGTGAGTGGACAAACCTAGGGAAGTGTGGTCAAAGTTGGACCAAAATTTGGTCAAATTCGGACTTCACAAGGTGCCGCGCGAATTAATAACTATGGCCACACGAACCGCACTCGTGCGAGCATTCGTGTGGACCATTGTCGCTCGAACCAGCAAGCTATCGCACGAACCGGACTCGTGCGAGCATTCGTGCGAACTGCTGTCGCCTGAACCAGCGAGTCGGCGCACGATCCGAAGCTTCTGGGTGCACGAATCCTGGACTGTGGGTGCACGAATCCAAGCCATTTTGCACCACTTTGAATTTTCATCTCTTTACACCTTTTTCAAACCATTTTCTTCCATTTTCCTACACAACACAACTTAAAACTCCTCATGTAACATATATGGTCATTGAACAACATCAAATTAATCATGAAAATGAGCAATTAATCGAAAAATTAATCACAAATCACACCCCCCAAGAGTGATTAATCAAGAAACTCAAGCTCAATAAACCATGCACACTCCATATCAATTCTCAAAACAAGAATATCTCAAAACCTTAAGCAAAATATGCTCCTCAAATCTATTCTTGCACATAATAGCACAAAATCCACAAAGAGCAATCAAAGCACAACATAATGAGCTAAAAATGGCATTCATGCTTCTACCCCTAAAATCAAAAAGCAAAACCAAACACAACACAAACAATAAAGGATACGAAAAAGGATATAAGGGTGGGTTGCCTCCCACCTAGCGCTTGGATTTAACGTCCCCTAGCCGGACGCATTAAAAGCTCAAGTGACATCAAAATCAATAAGGGTTGAATGACTTACATCACTCAACTTCCTTCTCCAAAAACATCCCTTCTTCACCACATTCTTCACCACTTGCGTTACCCCCTTATCTTCATTCACTTTTTTTCTCTTTTCAAAAAGATCATCAACACAAAGTTCACTCTTACGATCAAGAATGTTGTCTTTTACATTTTCACCACTTTCCATGCCATCTAGCATTACTTTGTTCAATTCTCCTTCAATCTTCTTTGGGGAACTCTCGGAATTGTCATGGATTGAAAAAGTAACTTTTTCACCATTCATTCCAAGAGTAACCTCTCCTCGCTTGATATTAATTAAGGCATCCGACGTAGCAAGAAAAGGTCTCCCAAAGATGATAGGATTTCGAACATCTTCCTCGATATCAAGTACAAAAAAATCAACGGGATAAATGAACTTCCCCACATGAACAACCACATCTTCTATCACACCTCTAGGCTTCACTTTAGAACCATCGGCCAATTGCACATTAATTGTTGTTGGCCTCAACTCATGTAAGCCCAACTTTTCAACAATAGAAAGTGGCATCATATTCACACTTGCACCTAAATCACACAAGGCCTTCATCTTCTTACTTCCTTTGATGTGGCAACTCAAAATGAAACTCCCCGGATCTCTAAGCTTTTTAGGTAGATTTTTTCGTATCAACTCACTACTCCCATGAGTAAGCTTAACCATTTCCGGTTCATTGGATTTCATCTTTCTTGCCATAACATCCCTCAAGAACCTTGTATAATTTGGCAATTTCTCAATAGCTTCTAGAAAAGGCATCTTTGAATATAGCTTTGTGAAAATCTCAAAGAACTTCTTGAATCTATCATCGAGCTTATCTTTCACTCCTTTCGAAATTTCCACCTTCACATCACTTTCCACTTTCCCTTCTTCCACCTTTCTTTCCTCACCCCCTAATTTTTCTACCCCTTCAACTTTCCTATCCTTTTTCTCCATTCTCTCAACTTCCTCCATTACTTTCTCATCACCTTTCACAACAAATTCTTTCCCTTTAACACAATTTAGCTTCCTCCACCAATTCAAGATGAAAATTCTCCATAGCATTTCTTTTCAACACCTCACTCTTCAACTCATTGCAAGTAGAAATAGCATTAATATGCTCTCTTGGATTAGTTTCGGTAGTTGAAGGAAACTTACCCTTGTTGATTTGTGGACTCAAAGATGAACCAATTTCCCGAGTTGATATTCCAAGCTCTTGATTTGACTTCCTTGCGAAGTATACAAGTTATCAACTCTCTTGTTTGTTTCACTATTCATCTTTCTAAACTCCACTTCAAAATTGTCTAACTTCTTCAAAATCAATGTCAAAGTATCCTTCATGCTCCCTTTCCCTTCATTATTAGGTGGCTTAGACCCCGGATCAATCCCGGGTGGCAATTGAATTGCCCCCTTAGGATTAGAATATGAAAAATTCTCATGCCTCCTATTCGGGTTGTAAGAAGGGTTGCTGTGATTTGGAAACGGACCTCCTTGTTATCTAAAAGGTGGAGCAACATATGGCCTTTGATTATTTTGGAAAGAATTGTTGCATTGAGGATGACTCATATAACTCACTTCTTCTTGAGTAGAGGTAGTAGGATGAGGAATACTCTCGACAACATTCACTTGCATAGGGGCCGGAGCTTAGTTTTGGTTTTGGCCTCCATAAACCAAATTACACACATTTGTCAATCTTTCCTCGAGAAGTGCAACACGATCACCCGTTCCACTATTGGAATCTCTTTGAAAAGCATCATTTGCAGCTATATTCTCGATGACGGTCTTAGTCCAAACCGAGCCTCCGGCACAAGAATTCAAGTAATTCTTGTCTCCTTCATGCAATCCAATTGTGAATGTCAAAAGTATGTCTTCATCCTTCAAACCATGTTGAGGACAAGCCAACAACAAGGTTTGGTACCTCTCCCAAGCACTTGATATTGTTTCTCTTGCCTTTTATCAAAAAGTCTTTATCTCTTCCCTTGCCTTCAACATTTTTGATGGAGGGTAAAATTTCTTGAGAAATTGTGAACTTAACTCCTCCCATGTGGCTGCTTTCGGATTCATAGATCGGATCCATGTCTTAGCTCTCCCGGTCAAGGTGAAATTAAAAAAACGGAGCTTCTTTTCATTATCCGACATCCCTTTGTACTTGATCGTGTCACATAACTCCATGAAGTTATTGTGATGTGCATTGGGATCTTCACGATCACTTGATCCTTCGATAGGAGACTCCTTTAACAACTTCAATAGATTGGTATTAAGCTCAAACTTCTCAGCATCTATAGGTGGTCTCTCAATACCATCATAATGCTCATTAACTCTTGGCTCAAAGTAGTCTCGGAGTAATAGTTCATTGTTTTGCAGCGGGTTTACGATTTGTGGTCTTTGGTGTTGAGGTTGTGGTGGGTATGGATAGTAAGCAATGTTTTGTGGTGGTGGTGGATAATATGGTGGGTTTATTGGGTAATTTGGGTAGTTTGGGTAGTTGGGATATTGAGGTGGATAGTATGGTTGATTTTATGGTGGATAAGGTTGGTATTGGTGAGGTATAGGTTGTGGTTGTGGAACTTCCCTTTGAGCCAAGTGCTCCTCACCTTGATGCACTTGTCCTCTTAATGGTTCCTCTTCTCTAATTTCCTCTCGAACTTTATTCATTTGATTATCCATGTTCTCTCGATTCAATCTAGCTTCTCTTCTTCTTCTTCTTCGTAAGCTCATTTCAAGATCTAAATAAAAGGGTAATAAATCTCCCCCTTGACTTCTTGTGTGCATATACCTACAAGAAAACGAGTATCAAACTCTCTCACAATAAAAACCAATCAAAAATAGAAGAAACAACAAACAACCAATCAAACAAACCGTCTGCCCGGCGACGGCGCCAAAAACTTGTTCGGTGTAAATGAGTCCTCACGCAAGTGTACGTGTTCGCTATTAGCGTGGTAAGCTTGACCAAGTTTTAATATATATCGAACCCAAAGGAGACGAAGATTTGTATGATAATTCGTTGTTTCAATTAAAGGAAAGGGTATCTATCGTCTATTAATTTGTCAAAAGAGTAAACTACCTATCACCTAGTATTCGCAAAGTGAGCAAATGTGAGGAAATGTGCTAGTGTACTATCCTATGTTTCGTGAGTGAAGTATCACTTTATCATTCAATGAGATTGTGTATAATTAATGGACAAGCCACTCTAACATGCAAAAGGTTTCCCTAATACATATCAAAGCCCCTAATTGTTCATCTAATTCACTAGAGATAATTCCCACTATCTTAGGAATTTCATCAAACACTTGATATGCATTGGCCTTAATACAAGAGAATTTAGGAAATAAGCTCTACTTTCGCAAGAGACCAACTCCCTAATGGCCCTATTATCATCTACACATGCAAGCATTCATACAAACCATCAAATTAGAGAATTGATCATACAACAACTCAAATCATTCAAAAGATCAACATATCACTACACTACTCCATATGAATCATACACTAACACATAAATAAATTAGTTCATGGCTAATTGAGTAAACATAAGAACAATTAAGCTAGAAACATTCATCATTAAGAAAGAAATGTAAAGAAATTTACCTATTACAATGATAATTGGAAAGATACTATTTACCTCTAAAATGCTAACTTGAAATCCGACAATGAAAATTGAAATTCAATTGGTGAGAATGTAGCCTACGACCAGACGAGCATGCAGGAATTAACGAATCAACGATCACTACGGTAGATCAAAAGTTATCTAAGAATTTGTGAGAAGAAATCTTAAGAAACCTCCAAGTAACTACCTCTCTCTCTCTCTAATCTAAGATTTTAACTAATGTGTCTTGGATTATGACTTAGATCCTTTGAGAATCTGATCTTTAGAGTATTTATAGTGCCCACAATGCTTGGTCCAATATGCCCCTCATTAAACGCGCAAAAAGACGAAACTGCCCTTCGAAAATTTGACATCCGAGCCATCGCACTATTGCAAGCAGGTGGCCGCATGAGTCTGGCTCATGTGAGCACTCGTGTGGTCCGTCGTCACCCGAACCAGAGATTCGGCGCATGAATGTGGCTCGTGGTCGCACGAATCTTGGCCTGTGGTCGCTCGAGTCCAGCTTCGACTTGTGCGATCGATCCTCAACTTTCTTGTTTTCTTCATATCTTGAGTTCTAGAGCTCCGATTGACTCGATTCTTTTTCCGTTGCGACCCTCTCTTCGAAATCTTTGATGTGGTATAACATTTGTCTTCATTGGATCAACTCACATTTTCTGAAATTTTATGAACTTGCTCGTCTCTTCCTTGTTTTGCTCGTTTTCACCTATAATCACAACTTTCTAGCCAAAAAGGGTTAATAGCAAAATTTATACCATATTAGGGTCAAATATGAACATAAGAACATCAAAACCATATAGAAATGGATACAAAAACATGCAATTATGACCCTAATCAACCACCAAAAACTTTCTCATGCTGTGGTCTTTTGGACACACAGTTCTGATACCACTTGTTGGACACAAAGGCAGGTTTTGTAGTAAGAAAACCCAAAGTCAAGTCTAGAAGGGGGGGGGGGGGGTTGAATAGACTTGACGGGTTTCAAAATCTTTTTGAATTTTAGGCTAATTTTAAAAATAGCAGACAACTTAAAGATCGTCTGGTTTTGAAAATTGTACACTGTGTATTTGAGTGCAGAAACATTTTAATGAAAACCTTACTAGAAGTGATGTGCATAAATAAAGAACAGGAAATAAAGAACACGGGACATAGGAATTTATAGTGGTTCGGACAAAGGTCCTACTCCACTCTCCACAATCCAACTGGAATTGTGGGACTCTCCACTAACTTCTCTTACTCACTCACTCACAAACTTCGAGAGTCAAACTCTCTTTCAATCAGTCAAAGCTTTAATGGCTATTGACTTCTAACAGCTTCTACAAAGCTTACAAAGGATAGATATGTATAAAAGGGTTAAGTGTGAGTGAAGATTTTGACAGAGTTTTGGCAAGCTTAAACGCGTGTAGATCGATGCTTGAAATCTTCACTGGAACTCTTATTTATAGGTTCAAATCAACTAGCCGTTGGAATGACTAGAGATCTGAAATCCCATAAATTAGGACTCAATCAATCATCGAGATTGAATGAATCTTCTTCATGATTCCCAGAAATCTTCGCGATGCCCAATTAATCAAGTTTGTCCACTTGATTGATTGATCTTCTATTCTGAGAATCTCTCATTTGTCGCAAGTCAACCCTTGTGTGATTTTGTATAATCTGGGTGGAGCACAAGACCTCAGCTGATCTGTCTCCTCAGCTGGTGTACTGGTCTGCTGGTACTCGGACCTCAGCTGATGTGCTAGTTTGCTGGTGCGCACCTCAGCTGATATCTGGATCTTCTTTTGGAATAGGCTCCTTGGTCCTTGTCTTGTCTGCGACATGCTCAGCTGGTCTTCTGACATCAGCTGATCTTACTCTTCTGATGTTCTACTCCAGATAACCAATGTCAGCTGCTCAAGTCTTCTGTCTTTTGGAAGCTGCTAACTCTTCAGAGCCTTAGCTGGTCTTCTTCTCTATGATAGCCTTGGATCTTCTAGGCAGCAAGGTTGATTCCCCCTTACTAAAACCTATCTAATCCTAGCTATTCATCAGCTGACTAACAGGTTCAGCTGGTCCTATTACAAGCTGATTGGTTTATCATATCATCAAAACATCTAACAAGAATATCCTAACAGGGAGTTAGTCTCATGCGAGAGTTGGGCTATTTTCCTAAATCTTCTTGTTATTAGGCCAATGCATGCTAAGTGTTTGATTAAATTCCTAAGATAGTGAGAATTATCTTTAGTGAATTGGAAGAACAATTAGAGGCTCTAATGTGTATCTAGGGAGACCTTTGCATGTTAGAGTGGCTTGCCAATTGATTGTACAAGACCTCATTGCATGAGTAAGTGATACTACACCATGTGAAACATAGGATAGTACACTAGCACATCTCTCTCACAACTTGCTCACTTTGCGAATCAAGGTGATAGGTAGTTTACTCTTTTCACACACTAGTAGACATTAGATACCCATTCCCCTTTATTTGCTCTGTTGATTTTGAATAGGAACAATAATCATACCTTACAAATCCCCATCTCCCTGAGTTCGATAAATATTAAACTTGGTCAAACTTGCCACGATGATAAAGCGATCACGTACACTTGCGTGAAGACACCAAATATGCAAACACTTTATCTGAAATAAATCTTTTATCACTGTGCTTTAGATAAATATGAATGTTATTTATTTATTGCAATCCGTTCATATATTAGTACAAGTTACACTATAGATAAATGTGGTGATCCCCGGATAACTCACAACAAGATCACATTATCAGTTTCTTGTAACAAGTACTAAATTCACAACCTAGATGGGATTTGAACACTCCATTGGTAAACGGTTGATGTGTAGATCCCAGATTGGCTTATCTTGACCAAGGGATTGCACTAGTGCATGATGATGCATTGAAGAGGACCTACAGAGAGGTAATTCTTCTGTACTGATTTATGGGATGAAGAATTAGACCTCAGTGGTCGTTTATTTCTAAACCTCTGTCCCTTAAATAGGACTCTGTGTGATCCGTGTGTGGCACTTTATTTTGTTATGGGTAGAGAGTCAATAAGACTCAATACTTTGCATCTTGGGTGATGCCGTTGAAAACATGTCATTTGCTAAGATTTAACACAGAAGAACGAGTGCTTGGAGAGTCTTGCAAGATTAGTCCCCTTGGTGGGCTCTAAGCGTTCGTCATACTAAATCTTGCAAGTGGAATTTGTTTCCGGTATGATGATAAAGAAGAGCTGTCCTTACTCCAAGGTTAAGATGTTAAATTAATTAAAGCGTTCAGTAGCTTGATTAATTAACGGATAAGAGAATCTTAAACATGGGAAATAATGATCGGGAGCCATATGATTGTAATATGGGTTCAGATGGATAGTGCAACATTAATCCTATAGTGGAGTGAGATTAATGTTAATGGGTTGAATGACATTGGGCTCAATGTTAGAATTCAAGGCCCATTAGGAGGTCCAATCTTAATTCTCCTAAAGGCCCCTCATGTAGCCTAATTAAATGTCCAACAATGAATAAGATGATTAAAATAAAAGAAATACTTTGGGCCTAATTAGTTTGTAATTTTTGAAAAAATGCATATCTATTAAAGAGAGATTTTATGAAAAATAGATATGTATCTTGGATACAAGAATATCTAATAAAATCAAGATCTCATTGGATTAATATATGTAGTGTATTTTTCGAAAATTCTTATATGATTAAGAATATCAAGAATTGAATATTTGATATTCAAGATTATCAAGATTAGAATATTTGATATTCATGATAATCAAGATTTGAAATATTTGATATTCAAGATATTCAAGATCTTGTATTCTCATTATAAATATGAGATGATACAAGACTTCGTATTCATTACTTCATGAATAGTGATTTTTGAAAATCACAGTAATATTGGGCATCAAAATTATTTTTTCCTTGTGGTGTGATTATTCGTGTGGCCTCCCACCGGGTGTACGAATAAGGACAAGGGAATACTTGTGAAGGTTTTTGTGTTTGTCAAGTTGATGGTCTCAAGAAGGACGCCTTCACGTTCATTGTTGATACTACTTGGCTCTAAAGGATCTCAAAGGATGCCTTTGATCACAACCAATACTACTCGGGTCTAAGGCATCTCAAGAGGACGCATTTTGTCTCAAAAACTGCCTTTTCTCCAAGAGGTATAATTCTCTAAATCCCTTAGTTCCGCATGTTTAGGGCTTTATGTTATATTATATGATTCGTATGTTTTGCATGCAAAGGTTGTTGTTGGATACACAATTATTTGATTTAATTATGTTTAAATCATGATATTAATTGTAGACTTAAATTTATATTTAGCGTAAATCCCGAATAGATCCGCGTTTAATTCCCCAACACTTCAGGGCCTCCCAGATCTCCTTTGCAGTCTTCAGGTGCATTAGCCTTACCGAATTCTCGTAAGAAACAGTGTGGAGTATAATGTTCTTAGCAACATTATCTAATCCGATTTGCTTAATCTGATCAGTAGTATGCGTGGACCTCTCCACAGGCTCTTGTCCTGCAGCAGGAACTAGGGAATTTCCATGCACTGGCCAGGTTCTTGCTCTGTCCGTCATGAAGGTGATAGGACCTTCCTCTATAACTTTTAACATCTGGTCATGAATGGAGTAGAGATGGGCTAGGATCCTGAATTTCCAATACTCATAGTTATCAATAGAGAACTCAGGAAGGTTGCCCTCAAGGCGCTTAGAACCGGATGCCATGATATGCAAGTTTTCAGAAACAGATCAGTTCAGTTGACCACCAAAAGTTTCTCCTCAGAAACTGTTGGTAAACAAAGTCAGTGGTCTTTTGAACCACTGCTCTGATACTACTTGTTGGTCCCGAAACGAGTAAATCAGTGTGTGGGGGGGGAATACACTGATGTCAGATTTTCTCGAAATCTCAGGAAAATGCTCTTTCAGACTTAGTCTGGAAGATCCTGATGTGTTCAGTTAAATTGATGGTCCATAGGGGCAGCAGGGACAAATCAACAATGAACCAAATAGGCTAAGTCAGCGTGTGCTCTCAGACGCTCAGTAGAGATAACCCACCTACTGACAGCTTGGGAGCAAGTCAGTTGGATAGCTATCTCAGTAAGCTAGAGTTAGTGCGGAATGTGAGCCCTTAAGTTTCTACTCATTTTAGTTCCTGAAAACATTGATCAGTATTGCTTATGAAAACGTGTTTAAGGCTGGTGCACAGTTTTAAGTATCAAGATGAAGAATCAGTCCTGATGGTTTGAAAATGATGCAAGTATGCTCAGTTTAATATGATGACAGTATGATCCTGAGCAAGTAAGTAAATCAGCACAAGGTGACGTTTTTAATATGGTTCGGAGATAACCAACTCCTACGTCCACGACCTGATTAAATAGGAAGCTACCCTCTACCACTGAGGATAGGTACTTGATTTAACGTGCCAAGGGACACGAGTAGCCTTCTTCCTCTCTTAGGAATCGACCTCTGGGAATTTCATAAGTCCCAGTCCTTCTAACCAACCAACTCCCAGAGTGAGGAGTTTGGTATTCACATTTCCAACTATTGTGTGCTTTTCCTTCTAAACAAAACAGTTCTAAGGATAGGATCAAAACTTTAAGCAATATACAGATTGGATTCCTACTACAACACTAGGGAAATTTAGAACTTCAGAGTGTTGTTTCAAATTTGCTTTGAGTGCTTGTAATATTGAGAATGCTTTCACTTTGAAATTTCTCGTAACCTTGAATGGGAGCAAGGTCATCTGCATTTATAGGGAGTTTTAAAATAGATCCATTGGAGGAGATCCATATCAAACCTTCCTATTTAGGGTAGGTGCTGGTTTTGTTTGTCCTTGTCTGACAAAACCCATACTAAGTATGGTAACATTCTGATCCGCCACCTGCAGCTCTGAGAAACATTAAATGCAGCGCAGTCTCCGTACATACGTGTCGCCTCCTCACTGGTCGTTTGTCCAACGGCTAGTTTGTCGACTTTGATATCCTCATACATTTATAGCTCTGAGTTCCTCGTTCTTTACTCAGAATAAATGTTTGTCTTTACTACGGAGATGATGACATTCTCTTTGTCTCTCAGACTCCATTACACGTGTAACCTTGCCTTGTCAGGACTTACAAGTATTAGACAAACTGTATTAAGCCCAGGTCAGAACTTATGAACATCAGTGAGTCGTTCAGCCTGATCAAGTTTACACTTGCCCTTCACTGACCGAGTCATATCCTCAGCATGCTTAGTGTACTCAGTATGGACCTCATCAGTGGTTGTCTTCAGGATGGCTTCTACACAGCTTCAGGACTCTTTCCAGGTTTCTCTGGTTCAGCTTCAGGTTGATCATCTTCAGGACGATCTTGACCCTCAGGGTTGGAAATGCTTTTGACTTCAGACTTTTGGGACGTTACCATCAGTCTTCAATCTACAGCACGTTCCCCTTGAACTGAATACCTGTAAATAGAAAAATCTATTCTAACCTGACTATCCTGAAACTATCATCCTGATGAACTATACTTAGGCAAATTCATCAAGGGGTTTTGGGATCTAATCAAAACACTTAGATTGTCCCAACAAATGACACTAAGGAATTGGTACCCTCACCTAAGCCAGAAACTACTCCCACAATCCAAACTTCATCTTTAGTCTTACCCACTTCTCCAACCTCATCACCTGCCCCCACCTTCTCTAACCTTCGCCTTAAAGGCAAGGTTGAGAAAAGCATATTTACCTTAGCCAATCTTTATCTTTCCCATCATCTACCCAACCTACTCCAACAATAAAATGCAGTTGATCTTGTGACGGAGGGCCTTATCTAGGCTTGGGCATGAGAAAGGGGTTGTTGAACATATGCTTCTCTTGATTGATAAAATGAGAGAATCTAATTATGTTGAGCGGGAGGATGCTTTGAAGCGCGCCCTTGGACTTAAAGGCCCTTCTCAGCTGACCACTGAGAGTGGTGTTTAGAAAGTGGCGAAAGACCCTATGGTCAGCCAAGGAGTCATTTTCGGGATCCCAGACGATGTACCATCCTCCTCAGCCCAGGCATCCGATGCCTTCTGACTCTCAGAAGATGATTTTGAAGTCACCTCTAAGCTGCTGCATAGAATGAAGTTATTCTTTGACCACCAAGTCAACCATGTACAAGAGGTGCTGAAAGCAGCAAGGTCCATGTCGCCAGCTCTGATCGAAAAATATGTCTTAGCTACTATTAAGGATCAGAAGAGTTCCTTCCTCAAGGAGCTAAAGAAATACTTTGATTACGCTAAGGAGAAGTTCTTTTTGAACCAGACCTCGCTGACAGCTCAATAAATAACAACCTTAATAGTGTATACACTTTTATCGAGAAGCAGATGGAGATTTTCAACCTACTGAAGTCCAGCCTAGCTGACGAAACTACCAAAGTGCTGGAGATGCAGAAGGATCTATCTACCCAGCTGGCCAATGTTCCCTCACTTATCTCTTTGTCTTCCTTTCATGATGTTTTTAAAAAGGGGAAAGAGAAGACCTTACCTGAAGTGGCGAGTTTAAGAGCTGAGGTGGCTAAACTTAAGAGGTAGATGAGGGCCAACCTAGGTTACACTACGAAGAACAAAGATGATATTACCATTGTGTCAGCTAGGGTGGATAACATTGAAGAACACCTGACGCAGAGGGACTTGGCATGCATAAAATGCTGCAGGGGAGATCTTTAGCACTTGCTCACAGCTTGCAAGATAAAGAAAATGATGGAAAAAGAAGACTCAATGCAGCTCTGGATAAGAGGATGGCTAAAGAGCAAGATCTTGCTGGGAAAGAAATAGAGGAGAAGAGGCACAAAAGACACAAGAACGAGGGGAGAGTACCTGAGGAAGAGGTACAAAAGGAAGTTGAAGAATAGGGCAAGCCCATCCCCATTCCCAAAAGACTCAGAGCTGAAGGGTCTAGCTCTGAGGAGCTGTTGGTCCCTTAAGTGATCAAGGTCTAGATGGGGGGTGGATAGACCTTGAGTCCAAAATCAAATTTTCAAACTTTTCTAAAGAGGGGATTCTAGAACCTTACAGTAACCTCAAAAAAGTTTTAAAATAGTTAGTCTACAAGAGGTTTTTATGGACCACAAAGGATATAGCTGTGGACAAGACAAGTCTACAGCTGTAGAGTTATAAAACTTGCAAATAAAATAGACAACTTGTAGACAAGATATCAGAGGGATTCTCACACTTGAAAGTGTATTGAGAATAGTCTAATGTGCAGCGCAAAATAAGTGAGTGTTAATGAAAAACAAAAATAGGTTTACTCAGATTCCTATTCTAAAAAGAGACACTATCCTATTCACTCAGAATATAACTCACTAAGAGTTAATTAAAACCTCACACAGAGATATCTACACTAAGTAGAAATAGTAAAACAAGTGAGGAAACAACATCAAAGAGTGATTCTTAATAAGAAAATCCTAACCAACTATCCTATGAATCATACAGAAAATAAAATCTCACTCTCAGAATTTGTTGGCTGTAGACTTTGCTCAGGTTGAATGCTTGTATGCGCAAGTTGTTGTTGTTGCTTCCTCTGAGAACATCTTCTATTTATAGATGGTGAGTGACTTATCCGTTGAGAGATTCAAATTTAAATTTTGGATAATGCTCCTCTCTCTCTATAGGCATGTGTGAAGTGGTCCTCATCCATCACACAGGGTAGTACTGATTGTACTAATTGTCCTTTTCTTCAGAATTCTGGTTGTCTTTGAAATAATCTTCATTATCCTCCAGAATCTTTGAAATAAACTCCTCTTAAGTACTCTATAGTGAGTGCATAAATGCTACACTAATTTGAGCTTAAGGATCTTCGTAATCTTCATTTTATCTTGAACTTATACTCCTTTCTTCAAACGGTCACCTTAGCTGTAGGGTCTTCAACCTTGCAGCTGCAGAGTCCTGAAAATTACAAAAACTTATTGTAGAGAAACATTACAGCTGTAAGATCATGACTGGCTGTAGGTTGATCAAATATACAGCTGCAGACTTCTCTTACATAACTATAACTTTCTGAACCAATTCCTTAGATCAAATGTTTGATTATTATAACATATAAACATATGTTTTGCAAACATCAAAATCTAAACCAAGGTACTTAAAAATTTCCCCCTATTTTGATGTTGGCAAAACACATCATCAAAACAATAAATAACAAAAACAACAGCAATAAGATATTGCTAAAATAACAATAACAAAACAAGACAACAAGAGGAAAAGCTGCAATAAGTAAACAAGGTTTAGATACAGCTTACAAAAGATAGTTAGACTAAAAACTAAAGAGTTTTAGTGTCTAAACTATACAGCAGTCTTCAGATCTTCATCCCCTCTTGTGTTTGGGGTCAGCATCTTCTTCTTCAGATTCATCCTGTGGCTTGAATATCCCTTGCTCTACCATCTTCCTGTTCTTTTCATCTTCTTCAATAAATATCATCAACCTCATCATCTCATAGCTTTCAAAATCTTCCTGTTCTTTCCTTGAACTGAAAACATTCTTTGCAGTGGGAGTCTTTTTCTTCTTTCCTCCAGTAAGATGAGCATTGTCTCCTTTATAGAGTGTTCCATCAGCTTTCAAATCTTTAAACTTTTGGTATCTATCCTTCTTGAACTTGATCCTCTTGATCACAGTATGCCAGTTACAAATACTCAGAAATTCTTCCAATAATAGATCAAATTCTGATTTCATCTCTTTTTCCTTCTCTTCAGGAGCAATCTGACTAATAGGTTGGACATTCAGCACATTTGATAATTTCATCTCTTGCTTGTCCTTTTCTTCCCTTTCTCTCTTCATTTCTCTTGATTCTTGGACTTTCTTTTCCCAGTAACCAGCAGAACATCCAGAAGGTTGTGAATGATGCAACTTTACAGCAAGTAACTCGAGAGCTGTAGATTTGGGCAAGTGAATGATTTTTCCATGTGAGCTCTTCTTCTTCTTTTCACTCTCAGTCTCAGATTGTTTAGCCAATCTTTTTGAAAAATCTTTGGATTTTGCAGCCTTAAAATCTTTAGACATTGCCACACCAAATCCTTTCACCTTTTCCAGGATTTGTTCAGTCTTCTCATCACCTTCTCTCAGTTCTTTCTTAATTTGACAGCTTCTTTCCCCCTTTTTACCAACATCAAGATGTGACAAAATGGTTGAAAGTTTTTTGTTAGGATATCTGTGTTAAGTGTTTTGTTGATATAATAAACAAATCAGCTTGTAATAGGACCAGCTGAACATGTTAGTCAGCTGATGAGTAGTTAGGATTAGATAGGTTCGAGTGAGGGGGAATCTACCTTGCTGCCTAGAAGATCCGAAGCTATCATAGGGAAGAAGACCAGCTGAGACCTTGAGGACTTAGCTGATTTAAGAGGACAGAAGATTTAAGCAGCTGACACTGGAGTATCGAGAGCAGATCATCAGAGGAGTTAACATCAGCTGACATCAGAAGATCAGCTGATCAGCTGAGCACGTCGCAGACAAGACAAGGACCGTGGATAAAAGACATATTCAGACGAAGTCAAGAAGACCAGCTGAGGTGCACACCAGCAGACTTGCACATCAGCTGAGGTCCTAGTACCAGCAGACAGTAAACCAGCTGAGGAGACAGATCAGCTCAGGTCTTGTGCTCGGCCCAGATTCTTCGGAATCATTTCAAGGGTTGACTTGTGACATAAAAGGGATACCCAGAATAGAAGATCAATCAATCAAGGGGATAAACTTGATTGATTGAAGATCGCGAAGATTAACGGGAATCAAGAAGGAAATTCAATCAATCTCATTGATCGATTGAATACGAAATTATAGATCTCAGATTTCTAGTCTATCCCAACGACTAGTTATTTGACCCTATAAACACGAGTAGTAGTGATAATTTAGGTCACAGTTTTTACATGCAAATTAAGCTAGCCGAAACTCTATCAAAATTATCACTCGCACTCAAAAACCCCATTCATATTTATCTTTTGTAAAAGCTTTGTAGAAGTTGTGAGAAGTCAATTGTTATTGAAGTGTTGACAATTTGTAAGAGAGTAGTACTCTCGAAGTGTGTAAGTGTGTAAGTGAGTGAGTTAATGGAGAGCCCCACAATTCCAGTTGGATTGTGGAGAGTGGAGTAGGACCTTTTGTCCGAACCACTATAAATCCCTTGCGTCTCGTCTTATTTCTTACTGTTCTTAACTTGTGCACATCACCTAAAACTGATTTTCATTAAAAACGTTTCCGCACAATTCACAGCGCACAACTTTCAAATTTAGACTACCTCAAGTAGTCTGTTGGTTTTCTGAATAAGCAAAATAATTTGAAAAAGGTTTTTGTCTTTTAACCCCCCCCCCCTTCTAGACTTGTTCCAATGTATTCTTCCCTTAAACCTGCCTTTGGGACCAACATTTCTTCATCAATTCTTCTTTCACATTTCTGTTGTCAGACATCAAGGTCTCCACATCTTTCTTCATAACTTGAACTTCCAGCTTCAGCTTAAAAGAATCATCCTTTATTTTGTTGATTGATGAGTTTAGATCAGTAATTTCTCTAGTCTTCTTCATAGAATCAGACCTTAACTCATCATTCTTGATCATTAGCCCATCAATAACTTTCTTAAAATTCTCTTGCATTGTCCTCCTTTCCAGTACTCCTCTCTATTCAACTTTCTTCACCACATCTTCAACACCTTTCTTTACCTTTTGAGAAATGATAGAATCAGGAATTGTCTTCACTTGTTTTAGGATTGTAGCTTCATTTCCTTTTAGTGTATCCTCAAAACCTTGAAGTTTTGACACCACTTCATTAGGAGTCATCTTAGGAAGTGAGTCACTATCTTCTTCCTCTAATTCAGCTTCCACTATCATCAGCTCTTTCCCTTTTCCAGCTTTTCCAGCTTTTTGAGACTTTACAGGTGCCAACTCTACAGCTGTAGAATCTTCAGTTGTAGCTTTTCTTTTACTAGGAGTCAGATTAAAACCTCCATCTTGTCAGTAGAGAAATCAACCATGTATTCATCAATATTCTCAATATTCTCTCTGTCCAATGCTGAGTAACTCTGTAGGGGGGGAGTCCCTTGCTGATAGATTTCATCTATGGTGAACATTGCAGGAGGGGGTTGGTGGAAAATACTTGCAACAGATTTAGACAAATCCTTTGCACTTTCATAAATTTCTCTGGATGTATCCTCAACCATTTGTTCATTTACTTCAATCTCTTGAGTCTGTTGAGTTTGAACATTTTCAATTTGAGCCTGTGCACCACCCATTGGTGCATCATCATCATCTCTTTCATCATCATCATTGTCTGGCTTATCCTTTGTTTCTTTGCAAGGAGAACCATCTTTTCTAGTATCTTCTGCCTCTTTTTCCTGTTCAGCTTCTTGAACAACATGTAAAATTTCCTTTTCAATTGGAACTGATTCTACAGCACCAGCTCCTGCAGAATCCAATATGGCTGCACCTTCAGCCAAGGTAGATAGTCCTTCAGCATCAAAAATTTGAGTGCTTCCTTCACCAATTCTGACATGCACTTCATTTTCACTATCTGTGCTGACAATCTCATAATCTGCCTCAGGGAATTGTGCCTCAGGGTCAGTCTCTGTGCCCATTGCAACTCTTAAAGCTTCTACCACAGACTTTGTCATCTTCTGTTTTTCAGTTATGAGCAACTATCTCCTTACCTTTTCCCTTGTTCTTTCTTAGCTTTTCAGAAAGAAAATCATCAAGAAAATTAGGTCTCATCAGTTGATCTACATCACTACAATTTGTCCAGTCAACAACCCACCGGAACAAATTCCTTTCTTCAATCTTTAGCTTCTCAAGTTCTTCTTTCACCAACTTCCACTCTTCAAATTTCTGTCTTTCTTCTTCAAAGCCATCTATTCTTTCTGTTGAAACAACAGGTTGTTGTTCAATCTAAATTGGAGCGTATTCAACCACTACTTCTTCCACTTCATTTGGCTGTACATTAGTCAAGTCTACAGCTGTAGACTTATCAACTTCTTCAGTTTCTTCAGCTTCTTGGAATGAAATCTTTTTGCTCTTTTCTCTCTATCTACTTCATCCACAAATTCAGTAGCCTCATCTACTAAGAGCAACTTTCTCCTTACATTTTTCTTTTTCCTCTCATAGTGTTTCAAAGGGCTTGAAACAGCTGTAGGTTTCTTCCTTTTCACATCCTTTTTCTTCTTTCTCTTCTTCTGAGTAACAGCCATAGCAGCATCCATAACT
>JAPKLY010002349.1:0-25316 GCA_026898435.1 Prunella vulgaris | reverse complement strand
AAGAATCAGTATTAATTCTCTCTTGGGAGAATCAAAGAAAGTATATTCTTTTTGAGCAACAGAAGCATAGGATTCTTGGTTGTCAATTTTTGAGGAATTGTCCTCAACTGGTATATTTTTACCTCTCTGTCTGAGGAATTCTTGGAATTCCTTTTGAGTATTACCTCCTGATGAGGAGGAACCGATACCAGAAATATTCTGGTTAATAAGGGATTTCTTCCCGTGGTAAATAGGAGGATGACCTCGTCCTCCTCTTCCTCTATAAGAGGAATAGGGACTTCTCCCAGACTGGCTCATTCCTCCATATCCAATGTCAGAGGCATCGGTTTCCACAGTCTTATCCCATAAGGGATTGGCAAGCATAAGGCAAGGAATATGCTTTAATTTTTCTTTTATCCTGATGACTGCTTGAGTGTGATTGTCACTCCAAGGAGCAGGATTCTTTTTTAACCTATCATATAAGATAGCAGTATCTTCGGCTATTTTCTCAACATAGGAAGAAACATAATTAAGACTTCCTAAAAATCTTTGTAACTGAGTTTTATCAGTTATGACATCAGGAAATTTATTTCCAAATTCGATGCTTCTTTGAATAGGGATAATATTTCCCTTTTCAATAATATGTCCCAGAAATTTTATTTTTGTTTGAAACAAACCCATTTTTGGCTTTGAAATAACTAAGCCATTTTTAATGACTATATTTTTAAACATCTCAAGATGTTTAAAGTGTATTTCTATATCTTTAGAAAATACTAAAATATCATCAATATAAACGATGATGAAATCACTATAAGGATTAAAAATATCATTCATAATTTGTTGAAATTCAGAGGGGGCATTTTTAAGCCCAAAAGGCATTACCGTCCATTCATAGTGGCCGAAAGGAACATTAAAAGTTGTTTTGTAACGATCCTTAGGATCAATCTAAATTTGCCAAAATCCAGATTTCAAATCAAATTTTGAAAATACTAGTGCATTGACTAGTCTATCAAGTAAATCCTTTTTGTTAGGAATAGGATGGCGAATCCATTTTAAAACTTTGTTTAAAGGTTTGTAATTGATAACTAACCTAGGAACACCACGTTCCTGCTCTGAATGTTTATTGACATAAAAAGCAGTGCAAGACCAAGGGGATTTAGACGGAACAATAAGTTTCTTTTGTAAAAGAGAAGATATTTCTTTTTTACATAATTCTAAATAATCAGAATTCATTTGACAAGGCCTCGATTTTGTAGGAATCTTGTCTTCGGAAAAACTTTCTTCATAGGGAAGAGAAACCATATGTTTTTTCTTTCCCAAAAAGCATTTGGAAAATCATTGCAAATTATTATAGAAAATTCTTTAGACAAGAAACCAGTTTTTTCTTGTAGTTTAGGATTATTAATCCTTTCTTCAATAGTAAAAGAATTTAATTCATTTTTAAGAAAGTTTATTTGACAATTCCTTTGATCAATTTGATCACGAATTTGATTTAAAACCTTATCAATTGGTTTTGTAACAAATTCTAAATTAACAGGTTTATTATCAAAAATACCTGAAATACCTTTTTCATCTACCTTAATAGGATAGATGCTGTAAATAAAAGGAAGGCCAATAATTATTTGGCTAGTAATGTTCTCTGCAATAAGAAAATCATTAGGAATGCAAACTTTATTAGTGCAAATATAAGTATTTTTTAATTTATAAAAAAATTTTAAATTTCCTCCTCCTGCATGGGAAAGAGTTTGAGTAGTTTTTTCAAAAAACCTGGTGGGAATTATTCCCATTTGGATAACACTAATATCCGCACCACTATCAATCATGACTATAAAATCTTTTTTATAAAAATTATTTATTAAAAGAGAAATTTTTACATACCATTTTTGAGATAAAATGATATTAAGATTAGAAAGATGTTGATTATTAATCAAACTTTCTTTAGAAGAAAGAGTTGGAGAGCTAGAATCACCAATTTCTAATTTTTCTTTTCCTTTTTCCCATTGAGAAAGACGAAAGGAAAATTCAGAACTTTGTTCCTGAAGAGATTTAACACTTGTTTTAAGATTTTCAATTTCTTTTGAAAGATCTTTAATAGTAATGGGATTGTTCTCAACCTCTTTAATTCTAAGAAGTTTATTAACATCATCCATGTTATAAAAATTTCTTTCAATATGATTTGAAAGATCATTTTTTTTCTTTTTTGAGAGGAATATTCTCAAAATGGTCAATAATTTTATTGCGTAAATCAAAATCTTTGATTTGTTTAAGAAAATCCATAATATAATGGTCATCAATGACATTAATATTCATGCCTTTAAACTGACTCATAAGTTTATAAACTTCATCATCCGTTATCTCACTAGTATCTTAGATACAATTGAGACAAGGCTTACCCTGGAGGCAATTTTGACACTCATTGGTATCAAATTGACTTGAATCAGATGAAGAGTTCAATTCTTCAGAAGAATCATTGGATTCTATATCAGCATCAAAATTTAATTTTGAATTCATTACTATTCCGAGAAGAGTCTCTCTGAGAGGTTCATCAAGATCAAGATTTTTAATCTTGTCTTTTGCATAGCACTGGTTAGCATAGTGACCAGCTTTCCACATCTGTGACAAATAATTTTGTCTAAATATTTTTTCTTTTGAAAAGGTTTTTTAAAAGATTTTTTATTATAGAAATCTTTTTTCACTTTCTGTTTTTTATCAGAAAATCTTTTCCTTCTTCGGAAATTTGGTTTATCAGAAAAATCCTTTTTTCTTTTAGAAAAATTCTTTTTGGAATTTTCAATTCCAAATTGGTCACAGAAAAGACCAAGTTGTTTCTTTTCTAAGAGATTATCTCTTTTAAGCTGGTTTCGTAATTTTATTTCATTGCAAAGATTTAATCCTTCTTGGACACAAATACTAATGATTTGGCCAAAACTGTATGACGCGTAAGAAATAGAATTTGCGTCTTTTCGAAGAATTTTCTTGATTCTTTCCGCGAATAAATACGGAAGACCATCAACAAATTTGTTTTTCCAAATATCTTGGTTACAGTCAGGAATATCATAAATTCTAGACAAAAAAGTATCTTTGTACCAACGAAAATCAGTAAGAGTTTTACACCTCATATTTAAAAGAATTGTTTGAAAGTTTACCAGTAAAATGTTCTAAAATGGTAAGAACAAGAGAATAAACCGTATTGGGTTTAGTGGTATTTTCTTCTATTTTAACAGAAGAAAATATTTCATTTTTATTTTGGGGAGTAAGATAATTATCCCACCAGCCTTTAAGCTGACCAGTAAAACCAACAGTAATAGCTTGTGCAGTCTGCACATCATTATTACCACTAATTCTACAGGCAGAGCTGTACATAAGCATACGATGGCATTGGGTGTAGATATATCTATCACTTCCACCATCAATATTCCATTCATAAATGGATTTACCAGAATAATCTAGACAATAAAGAAATTTTCTTGTTCTTCACTGAGAACATCAATAGGAGTAGGCTTAGTATAATACCTTGACATAGTAGGCTTATCAGCCCATCTCATTTTATTAAGACTGTCAAAATTGTTTTGACTATTTTCTCCAGACTCAATATGTCTGTTATTCATATCATCTTGAAAATCATTTTCAATAGTGGAAATATGAAGTTTTCCAAAATTTTCAGTAATAATTTTTTCAAGATCAGAAATAGAAGCTTCAAGCTTAAAATCTTTAATCTCAATAGGAGATTGAATAGAAGGAACAGTTGCAATAACTGGATTTTTTCCTTCTTCAATAGAAGTATCAGCCTTAGGCTGATCTTTGTTTTGAAAAAGAAGAGAATCAATTTTCTCATGTAGTGAAGCAATTTCTTCACTAAGAATTTGAAGAGAAAGATTGCAAAAATTATTTTTCTTAAAAATCTCAGCAATATTGGTTAAAACATCTTTTTCAATAATTGTTGAAAAAAAAAGAAAAATTTAAAGTTTTTCCTTCCTTTTCAATCTGGAAAGGAATATTAGGAGGATAGACGGATTTTCGAATATCTCCTGAAGAAATAATTTTAAAAGATCTTTCTATTGTAGAAATTTGATCAATATAAAAGGTTTTTATAAACCAAGGAACAAAATAAAGTATTTTGTTTTGTTTTTTACAAAATTCATAGAATTTGTCAACAAAATAAGATAATTCATCTCTTGGGAAAGAGTTAAAATACCAAACTCTAAATTTTTCCCATTTTGGATCATTAAATTCTTCATTGATATGGGCTCTATTTAAGGAGCCTTTATTGAAATCCAAAATTGGTTCAAAAATCATTTTAAACAGAAAAATCACATTCCGAAATTGTTTCGGGAAGTTTTTCACTATGAACAATATTGTTTTTATTAACAATAATATTATCATTTTCAAAATCATTGTTTTGATAAAACTTTTCTTCTTTTAAAGAAGAAGTAGAAACTCTTGAGGTAGAAAGAATATTGACTTCATAATCAAGGGGAGAAAACAAAGTGTAACCAGACATAGATCTAGTATAAGAAGAATTTCTTCTTTGATTATTGTGGAAACCAATATTAACGATACCATTATTGCTTTGAGTAATATGGCGAAAATCACTATTGAGTGAAGGAATTTTAGGAACAGAATGTTCAAGAATCCAATTATCCGGGAAAATAATCTCATCCCATTTAATAGATCTACGAGTACTAACATTGGAATTTCCAAAGTTTGTTTCAATGAGAATAGTCTCGTTTTTATCCTTATCTACCCTAGTACAATTTGGATTAAGGGTATGTAAAGGTTTGAAATAAATTCGATAACAAATACACATGACTTCTGATCCAGGCATGTAATTATAACCATGTGTTTTAACATTTAATGTTAAAGCATCAAGGATATTGTTGTCAGATAAAGACAAAGAGAGATTAGGATACGCGTTGAAATAAACGGGTCCTAAAGCTAAACTGGACTCAATAATTCCCATGAGAGATTGTGTCCAGTTAAGATTTCTACCATCTCTCAGAGTGGCTAGAAAACTTTCTGGTAACCCTTTAAGGGTTAAAGGTCTAAAGGCGACTTGAACACATCCAATATGGATGAATTTATACCCCTTCATATAAGGAGAAATATCATGGTAGTTTAATAATTTTAAAACCATTTCTTCCTCATGAAGAGGGACTGAAGACTCAGTTGTTTTAACAACTTGTTTGAAACTAATTTTTTAAAAAATTCCAGATTTATAAACCGTTCTAGGTTCAATCTTTGGAATGCTCCATTTGTTGAGTAAATCAAGATTTTCAGGAACATCATATTCCTGAACCAAACTATTTTTCTCTATATGAGAAGAATTTAAAAGATTCATAAAGATAATTATGAAATGAAATCGTATCGAATCAATAATCATCAGATAACATATCTCTACTATCACATGGCTCTGATACCATATAGACGCAGGATCGAGGATCTGGACTATATCAGCAGTATAGCTATGGATCTTTATATATATATATATATATATATGTTTTGGCGACCGAATTTATTTAGCATTTACTGTTAAATTTAAAACACTATTTTCTTTTAAAAAAATCATTCATTTTTTAAATTTCTTATATTTTAAATACCTCCATTCAAACATCCCCATCCAAACATAACCTTATTGTACCGTATTATGAGACCATAGTTATTATTTAGAGAAATAATATATAAATAAATTAATTTCACCATTTAAACTTTTATATAACACAAAATAATGCATTGGACAAAATAAATAAAGAGTTCAACAATTTGCTTAGGCTGATCCCAAGCTATGTTTTAAAAGTGGAAGCGGATATGACATTATAATTAAATAATATATAATTATATACAAAAATTAAAGATATTATAAATAGTTTTTTTTTTTCTAAAAATAATAAATTTTATGTGCAAATTACGATAAAAATTAAATAAATATATATCTAATATTGTTTAAATTTCAATTTTAACTATCTAAATTAAATGTCTTTTACTAAAATAAGTCCACCATATATCACAAAAATGTCAAATGTATAATTAAGTTCACCAAATGTCTTAAAAATATTAAATATATAGGAAGTTTATCAAATGTTTAAATCCAAATTTCATAGATGAAAGATGCTAAAATAATATATGAAAAATTTGGAAAAGAATAATGATAAAAAAAAAATGCAATCGAGATATATAGAATAAAAAAACCATATCTGATAAATTGAGTTAGTAGTGAAAGTTATAAATTGAAAAAAAAAGCTAATTTTTTTTTAAAAACAAAGCAAAAGCGTCGAGTTGACCGGTCCGACCCATTTTTTACCGCTTCAGAAAAAGAGCGGTCTAACGCTTTCAAACCGTTTGATATGTCCTTGGAGTAGCGGTCGGACCGACTGTTCAACCCGCTTTTTAAAACATAGGTCGCAAGTATACTCGACATTTTATATATGGAGAAAAAAAAATCAACGCAACATGCATTTTAATTTTAAAATTGTTAAATTTTCTTTAAAAAAAAGGCCGATAATACGATCGAATGACCTATATATTGACTTCTCAAAGACTTGGATCCATCCAAGTGTTGATGAAAGCGTCAGTGCATGTATATATATATATACACAGAGAAAGACAAAAGGAACGTCTTAATCTGTAGCTAGCAAATGAAGGGCAGAGTGGACATTACACAAGCAATTGCGTCATAATCTCTCCTGTGAAACTATTGGTACTCTCATGCAGGAAACAAACAAAGAAATATATAATTCATCAAATTGCTTCAAAGTATATATCATCTTCTCTTTAAAAAGCCTCCATACCGGCCCTCCCTCTCCAGAAGCTAGGCCTCGATCTTCTCTCTGTTTCTTTTGTTCGTGTTTTCGAGACGAAGACGAAGACGAAGGCGAAGATATATGGGTTCTAGAGAGAGAAAGAAAGCTGCTTTGTATGAGAAATTGGAGCACCTTCGCTCTGCTGCTAATTCTAATGCTGTAGGATGACTTTCTCAACTTTCTTTTCTTTTTCCCAATTTCTTGTTTTCTATATGGATTAATATTTTTTTTTAAATTGAATTAATTGTGAAGAGATTCATTAATTAATCGTCATATATATTTATGATATAAATATTTACGGCCGGGTTCTTTTTTCGTTTTTTGGTTTGTTTTAATTAGTTGGATTAATAAATTTTACCTTCAAATGTTATTTTTACCACATCACATGAATGAGACGAATATTGCTAAAAGAAGGACAGTGCTGGAATGGCTACAAAATTATATTTAGAATTAAATAAATAGTACGTAACTTGTCTGTTTTATCAGGTAAATAAAGCATCAATCGTGGTAGATGCAACGAGATACATCGAAGAGTTAAAGGAAAGGGTAGAAAAGCTAAATCAAGAAGTTTCCACTTCAACCAGCCACCAAAACCCATTGCCTGCAGTTAGTATATATATATAATTACATTAATTAAAATACGGTTCAAATTTTCTGTTACATATATATATATAATAACATACATATTTAATTACAATTGTTAGACCAATGACACGTGACACATAATAATTCTGAATTATGTACATGATCTTAAAAAATTAGTATCATATATATATATATATATAGAGAGAGAGAGAGAGAGAGTGCAAGTAAAAAAGAACTAAACTGGCATATATACATATATATGCCGGCGGGTTGCATTAAACCCTGATTGCAAGCTGATCCGTATCCCTTGAGTTTCGTCTTTGTTTTAGTCCTATTTAATATGTCTTGTATATATATGTTTTGACAGGAATAATTTTGTGCTTGAGGGATTGAATATTTAGTCCAGTAAACAAAATATATATATAATTTTTCTATTGTTGATTAGAGTACATTAGATACGTAATTATTAGTGAAAATTTAAGATCGCAGTTGGGGATCACACATTATTAGTAATTAAACCATGCAAATTTCTATTCTTATTTTCACTTAATTGTTTTGCATATCCCTAGTTATATGAATATATATCATGATATTTAATATTTAAAGAGAAACTAAAACTTAGAAAAACTAAAATTCTATATAAGGCGCGGAATACTAGCTAATTTCAAATAAATTAGATTAATTTATTTATAGTGCGATGGATTTGCTTAATTAATTAATTTATACTTGAATTTACAGCAGGTAAAAGTAGAAACCCTAGAAAAGGGATTCCTAATAAACGTGTTTTCAGAGAAGAATTGCCCTGGCTTGCTTGTGTCCATACTAGAAGCATTCGAAGATTTGGGCCTTGAAGTGCTCGACGCTAGGGTTTCTTGTTCTGACAATTTTCGCCTTCAAGCTGTTAGTGAGGTAATTCTATTTTAATTTATTAATTAATGTTATAACTTGATTTATATATATATATATATATATATTTATTTCTTACTCCCTCCGTCCCAGAGGTGTTTTCACCTCTGGGATGGCACAACTTTTAAGAAAAGTAGAGTGTTGTGTAAAGTTATATTATTAAAATAATGAGATTAATTGGATTGTGGGGATAAAGTTAAAGTAATAGTTTCCATTTATAGAGTGTGAAAACAATTGTGAGACGGACGAAAAAGAAAAGTGTGAAAACAATTATGGGACGGAGGGAGTACTATTTATTGGGTATAATATATATATGTAATGCGTACATGTAAAAACTCTGATCTGACCATCCTGGCTTCTGATCTTCTACATCGTCGTAGAAATTCATGAACACGATCAAATAATTATAGCTAGGATCACGAGCCACACCCACAAAAATTCTGCCACATTTATATATAATATGTAGTAATTAATTTGCACCACACATTTTTTTTTTTGTATATTCGTCTATTTTTTTTTTTTTTGTACGTTTACAAAATTGATGCGTAGGTAGATAAAAATCAATATATCTCATACTACATTATATAATTTCCTACGTATATATAATTGCAGAACTAAATGGTCGACGATTAATTTCTCTCCTTTTTTTTATTCACGTTTATTCGTATAATCTTTGGTGAATAAAAGAGTTTTATTATAGTATTGTACGCACGAGTTACAGTACCGTACAACTAAATTTTAAAATGTTACACAAAATATTACTCGAAAAATCACACGTTTTATTACTAAAAAAGGTATTTTTGCATGATACTTAATGTCAATTTTATGAATTATTTTATAATTTTCCAAATCTTTTTTATAAAAATGCTAATAGGACATATATATATAGTTATGCATGTATATATTCTATTAATTAATTTAATTTGATAATATGATTGCATGCATGCATATATATGCTTATCAATTCTTTTATATTTAGTTACGTCCAAATTTTGATTATAGATCGTTCTGGATTCTTTGAGTTATTTTTTCTCTATATCGTTTATTTCTCATTTTTTGTGTCATAATATTTATGTTTTCAAAAATCGTCTCAAGACATGTACCCAAAACGACGAAGTTGACATAAAAATAGCAATATTCAAATTAGATACGAAACAATAACGATTTTTTAAAAAACAATTTTGAAACCATGCATTTAAGAAAAAGGTAAAAATTATGGGACCAAAAATGTTGTTTACTTGTGGATTCAATATATATAATTAATTTAATATTTTAGTGCCGTAATTAATTTGGATTGCAGAATGAATCTGATCATAGCGTGGACGGGCAGGCGATTAAACAAGCAGTAACGCAAGCAATCAGGAATTGGAGTGATGAACAAAATGACTAATCTACATCTCACTTTAATTTCTTGTTCTCTAATATTATCTATAATTTAATTAATTGTATCCATATCCCTCAATGTTTTGTATAATAATTTAATTAATTGTATCCATATCCCTCAACGTTTTGTTCAATCAAGTGAAGAAAACAAGTGTTCATCATAAATTTAGCAAATTAAAAATTCTCAGTATATATATATATATATATTGATACCACAGCGCATATCTTCAATTTTTGTATTGAAATATTTCATTTAATGTAAAAGTTTGAAGTTGTAGTGGTGTGAAATTAATTTAGTTAGGTTATACGAATGAATTTAAGAATTTATGGATTTCAAATGACATGATTTTGCTAATTATTTAAAATTCTTCAAATTAAATAAAGCTAAATATTTAAAATTTATCGATTTAAATATCTTTGTATATTTAAAATTCATAGTCCTAAATCTCTACATCTAAACATAACTTTATTTAATTTTCAAACTCTCGCCTCCAACCATAGACTAAATTTATCAATTTTTCCTTTGAAAAAAAGCCCAGTGAAATATGAAATCATTAATCATTTATTTAATTTTTTAATATGTATAATTATTGCAAGTGCAGTATTTTATCAATTTTTTCAAGTTCTTTTTTCATCATTTTTTTTATTTCTTTTGATATTATTGATTTTGTTCATATATGATCTGCTAAATAATTGTATTATAATACTAAAATTGAGAGTAATATGTGAAAATGTGTTACACCATTACTAAAATTCGAACATAATACATCATGCATGACACAGTTACACCATTAGTAAGAATAAAGTCTTATGACAAACATAAAATATTATTAAGATAAATTAACAAGTAATAATATCTACTTAGAACCAATCAACACGTACGTCTAAATTTTATACTGCAAGACTTTTGTTTCCTATCATTATAAGCTGTTCGCATATACATTTCTATGATGCACAAATTCTTTTACGCATTCATGTGATATACTTGAGTTTTAAGTTTATTTATCATTTTAATTCTTTTTAAATATGTAATAGCATCCCTAACTGTATATATTTTTTAAATTTTTTTTATTATTTACTGCTTATATATTTTTTTTTTAATTTAAATATACAATCACATATTAAGAGTGAGGACAATGTGTAGAAAAACTTTGTGAGTGTTCTCAACATTAAGCAAGTGTACTCAACAAGTGTGTACTCCATACACTTGTGGGTGCATTTAACCTGGGTCAATATCAAAAGGTTGAATCCAATTTCAATTATATAAAGTCCATACAGTTATAATTTAGGCCCCGACTGTATACCCCTCTAATATTATAAGATACATCTATTTTATTATTTTTTACAAAAAAATTATGTTAATATATCTTTTTCAATCCATCAACTCCACCTTATTCTCTTCTTCCGTTTCTCAACCGCGCAATAATTTCTCCAAGCCCTACAGATCAATCTTTAAGTTTCTGCAACAATTTTATATTCCCTGTCAATGTTCTTTTTACTTCATTTTTTAACGTCGAATAATGAATTGATGAAAGACAGCGACAAATTAAGAAAAATATGTATTTCACAATTATTATCTAATGGATGTATTTAAATTAATGCATATTTAATTCAATTTCTTTTATAAAAATAGATAAAATAAATATTTAATAATGTATGTAGGTATCTCATGGAATTGGAGGGGTAAATAGCCGGACCCTATAATTTATCTTGTCTTGGACATGGGAATTTGATGTAGTCTAACTCCAAGGTTGACAGCTGGCCCCAGCGGCCCAATTAATATGGCCTTGAGCTGTATATTAGGTGTGACCAACTATCCAATGGCCCTAATGTCATAGCCCATTAGATATAGCCCACATAATTAAAAGGACTGATTTTTATATTATTAGGTAGGGCCCAGATTATTTGCACTAACTACTTTCAAAAAATCTCGCTCATTTTTAATTTTTTAAATTTTCACTGTGTTGAGAAAAGTCGAAAATTTTTGATAATTTTTTTTAAAGAATTTTTTTGAATAAAATATAATAATTTATGCGTTTATTATCAAATTTACTGGTGCCAACAACCTGGGCCATTAGCTAGGCACAGATGGCCCATTTAGAGGATTGTGATACGGGCCCAATTTACTTAAAAATTGAAAGCTATCACTAAATGAACTAAAAATCAATCATAATTTTGAAAATAATAAAACTAAAATATCCTCGCTGACCATGACAAAAAATAAATCCTCTGCTGGGCAGTGAAACCAGCAAATGGTGCTCGGCAGTGAAATGGCGACATATTACTAAATTTTTTTTTTCTTTTTAGTTTTGACCAAGTCATGATTTTTTTGTTACCGTGATAATGAGCTAAAAAGGAGGAAATAGTTTAACCATTCGTCACCGTTTCATTGTCCAACATCATTTGCTGGTTTTATTGCCCAGCAGAGGATCCATATCCGACAATGACTAGTCTCAGGTCCAGACATGGCACATTTCAATAAATATCACAATACAATTAAATAAATAATAAATCTTATGTGAGACCGTCTCATTACATGAAATTGATATAAATGTCTCATTTATTAATAAAAATTATATTATTTTTAAAAAGTTATAAAATTATAATAAAAAGTAATAGTATTTTTATTAAAATATAATCACTTTTTATTAATAAACGACACATTTATCATATAAAAACTTTTTCATATATAAATAAACCAATACCATCTATTTAATGATTCGATTAAACGAACCATTCATATTGTTGCAAACATTGCGTAAAATTTTACCAATTGGATTATAATTTATTATTTTTAAAAAACTGAACTTTTCCGTGTATAAAAAATTAAAAAGATTATATAAAGAAATTCTAGATGCTTTTGCACCATGTGTTGTCTCAAGTCTTTTATACGTGAGTCTCATTGCGTAACTTAATTGTACATTTAATGCAATATAAATTATTTTTATTGAACTATTACATATGCTTAACTAACATTTAATTATAGTTATTCAACATTTGTTATTGGAAATATAACTGCAATTGTTCAACGAAAGCAGATGATATTATTTAAATTTATTATTGATTATTTGCAAGATATATATAAGAGGATGTTTTGAAAATAACCATGTTAATTAGAGCTACTATAATTAACAAATGACATGTGGTTGTTTCGTTAATCACAGAACAGTATTACTTTTTGATAATATATTAATTTTGATGATATTAATTAATTAGACTTTTCTTTTCTTTTTTGTGAAAAGTATTAATTGTAGATTTGTTTCATGGCGCTCATAATATCGATTTTGAACATGGATCTAACATATCTAAATTGGTAAGATCTTTAATTATTATCCGGATGCATCATGACATAGAGATTATAAAGATCTCTCGAGCTCATGTCAATTTATTAAAATGTTCTACATTGGTATTGAGTATTATCAATTGCATGCATTCTTATTAATATATGTGCTCTCTATCAAATGATATATTCCCTCTGTCCCAAGATAAACTTCACACTTTCCTTATATGGACGTCCCAACTCTTTCTTCACACCCAAAAAAAGGAAATAACTCACACTCACAAAAGTCAATAAAGTACACTTTTTTATATTTTATTATTTAACTTCACACTCACATACTTCACTTTTTCTTAATATGCGTGAAACTCCACCTATGAAGAAAATGGTGGGACGGAGGGAGTAACATATAAGTGTGAGAAGAAGTTACGGGGAAAGAATGACATCTGCAGAAGTGTTGTGGTAAAGTTTAAAGATGACGTATTTATATACTCTCTCTCAATCAAATATATACACCTTTCTTTGCACGTGGTTTAATGCAATATGTCGAAAGATATTTTGGAGTATTGTGAGATCCGTTTATGAATATAGAGAATATTTTTTAAAAATACGTCATATGAACTTTTCAAAAACATTCACTTTATTCATAAACGGACCTCACAATACCCACAAATATCCTTCGACATATTGCATTAAATCACGTGTGCATATGTTTGGTGGACAGGGGGAATATTAGTTAAAAAATTATCATATTTATCAATTGGTTTAAAATACTTATAATTATATAGATATATATTTTTTTTTTTTTGCATAGAGCCAATTTATAATTAGTGTCATATTTTTTAAAAACAATTTTACATTATTTTCATTAATGATACTAGCTAGTAGTATTTAAATATCGCTTAAGGCTGTCTTTGAAGAAAAACATCATTATTGACTAATCTACATATGTGATTTTTTGGTCACTGTACATACACTATTGACATAATGTGAGTAGATTGATTTGAGTAGTAATTGTCAAAGATATTGGAGGGAGGAATTTTGTACTAGTTTATGTTTCCTTAAAAGACATTATTACTTCATTACAAAGTCCAAATTTTGTTAATGTCAAATGCATAATGAAATTTAATAATTGTGATATTGCAGTCAATGCATGCATTGTTTTGTCTCAATTGTACGTAGTAGTAGTCAGCAAAAGCTGTAGGAATTTAATAGTGAAATTTGTTACTTGTCATTGTAAGAAAATAATGAAGGAATATTATGGCAAAAAGTCCTCATTCTTTGAATAAAATTACACTAGCCCGTAAGGTGCACGAGATTGTGATCGTGCAAAGTGTATTTACTGTGTGGGTAAAATTTATATATCGTGTGTGATGGGTATATTTTCGTCTTTGTGTAAATTAAATTGAATCCAAAACGAATAAATTTGGAATATGTAAAAATAAATTGTGTGCAAATCGAATACTATAAATTAATAATTTGTGGAATATAATTTGGCTCGTTGCGTAAATTATTTCTGCATGTTCTGCAAATGTTTATACAACGATATTCTATTTGTTGTGCAAACGATTTTGTATATTTACCCTCTTACTATTTTTTAAGCTTCCTTATAATTAGAGCACTGGAGATGAGTGTTACCAACCTTGCAATCATAATGATCATACGTCGTCAAAATTAATATATTTAAATTAAAGGTACTACTTTGACAAATTACAAAATCTGAAAATGACTCACTCTTTTTAAGTGGGCGTTTCAACGATTCGTTTAAATGTCATTTTCCTTTAAACTTCACTTACCAAAATTTAATTTGATTCGTTTAATCCACATTTAAACTAAGTGTGACTTATCTTATTTTTACAAATCATAAAATTTTAATTTAAGAGCTTATAAAATATTATTTTAAACTGTTACAATTTGGATTTTTGTGGTATGGATGATTTGGAAGTAAATAAATGATTTCATCTTTAATTCTTGCGGTCTTCCTGTTGAAAAGGTAATAGATGAAATTAAAGTTAGATTGTGGTCGCGCGTGATTTTCTGCTAAGGTGTTATCCTTTAGATTGTTATCTCTCAAGTATTGGCTAAATAATCCTAGGCAAAGTTGTGAATTTTGAATTTTGTTTGGTATTTCGGAGCTCGCTGCCCCTAGGTCTTGGTTAGATATTTGTATTTTGTGGAGTGATGCTCTTGTTGTAAGTTCTTATTCTTGTATTTTGTAGAGTGATGCTCTTGTTGTAACTTGTAAGTTCTTATTCTGTAAGGGTTGGAATATCCCTTCTACTCTCTTTATGAATTTTTTTTTTTTGATAAAAAAAATTGTTTAATACATTAGGTTTAATAATATTTATAATATCTTTGTTAAAATTGTATTTTACCAAATGTGTTGAGAGTGTTTAAACTCCTAAAGCCCAACCAGCTCTAATTAAGAATCAATGGAGCTTTACTAATTCCATTCATCTTATTGATTACTTATCGATTTGTACGTGGAAGCAATATTATCTTATATAGCTATGTGGCTGCGAAATTTTTAATAAAAAAATTTATATAGTGAAGATTGTCTACAAAATTACATAGAAATTCTTTTAATAATTATATATATGTATGTATATTTATTTATTTTTATTTATAAATAATTTATTCTCTGTTTTTAATTAATTATTTAAGAATATCATATAGTTAAACAAATTGATTTCGTTGGGAAATTATTTATACGTTAAGGAATGAAATAGGTATTATGATTAGAAAATTTTGTAGACAATTTCATACGATATCTTTTATTGATTTTTTTTAGGCAAGTTTGATTTTGTAAATTATTTTTTTATTTTTTATTTTTGTAATACCCATTATTTATTGGTCATCTTATTCAATTTTTGTTTCATTTAGAAGGAATTTAAAAAAATAAAAAAAAGAGAGAGAGACTCTTAAGTCACACGACAATATCATTATAAATAAGAGAATATTTTATATAACAATGGTTCATTATAAGCTTATCATGATACTATTTTAAAGTATTAAATATTTGTTTAATTGTATCAAAATATTCATTAAGAATATCAAAAGTTGATGTCAATAAAATGTATAACAATTATAACATTATATAATTGATTCAGATGATTTCGGGAACATGCATTTTTTTTATCCTTTAAATTTCATTAACTTTGTTTTTCGTCCTCTTAAATTTTGAATTTAGTCCTTTAACTTACAAAAATTTTGGTCATGTAACTTGTTATATTCGATCACTCAACCGATTACAGGACCAAAATTATAATTTTTTTGTAAGTTAAAGAACTAAATTCAAAATTTAAAACTTAGAAGGATGAAAAAATAAGTCAATGAAATTTTATTTTTCGTCCTTTTAAGTTTTGAATTTTGAATTTAATCTTTTAATTTAAAAAAATTATGATTTTGGTCTTGTGATTTGTTATACCCGGTCAATCAACTGGTCACATGATCAAAATAATAATTTTTTGTAAGTTAAAGGACTAAATTCAAAATTTAAGAGGATGAAACACAAAGTCAATGAAACTTAAAGAATAAAAAAATATATTTTTCCTAAAATTTTTAGTACTCTTAATTAAATATTTAATATTTTAAAATTAATTTTTAATAAATTTAGAATAAACTATTTTCTTGCAAAACTTGAGAAAAGAACTGTGGCGCGTGGGTTTTAAAAATTAGCCTAAGTTTATGGTAGAAGAATATCATTTCCTGATAAATCAATAATATCCTAGTCTAACGCTAAATTTCAGCCTAATATACTTATATTAAGTAAAAAAAAATTTAAATTTTTACTAAATGGAGCTTTTATACAAGATTTATTTCCATTTAATGTTTAAAAAATGACTCAATTGCTTTTTAGATTAAGCTTCCTCCTACTCCTAGGGATGGCAATTTGGTCTGCCCGACCGACTCCGATCTGAACCCGCACAATATGGATCGCCCCGCCCCGTGATCCGCAACGGGGCGGAGCGGGTATGGATTTCATTATCGCGCTGCCCCGACCTGGCCCGCTCCATTTTGACCCGTTTATATTATTAAAAATTGAATATATATGGTATTTATTAAAAAAATATTATTCTTTATTAGAATATATATAGTATAAATAAGAATTAATTAATTTAACAAATATATTTTAGATCAATATATATTAATAAAGCATAATATGAAATATATTATGATATTTTAACTATAAATTTTAATTGATATCAACATATTTAAAGATAAAAATAAATTCGTATACTATATTTTTAATATCATAAATTTATTTCTTTAATTAAGACCTTAAATTTACTTTAAATATGTAAGAATATATTATATATTATAAAATTTTAATTTAGAATGGATTGATCTGCCCCGCCCCGTGATCCGTTACGGATCGATCCGACCTGACCCGCACATAGAGTGGAGCGAATTTGAATCTTCTAGTATCCGCCCCGACATGCTCCATTTGCAATCCCTACTTCCTCCCCCCTAAAAAAAAAAAAAAAAACTTGGTGGTTAGTGCATGCATGCTTAGTTAAAAAAAGAAAGTGACGGTGGGGGCAATCACATCATACTTTTATAATTAGCTGCGTCACCAAGTCTAACGGTTCTAGAAAACACGTATAGTTTTGCTTAATTTTGACTTGGAAATTAAAATTAAGCATAACTAATCTTAATTATGTGTATTTTAATATATAAACATAATATATATATATATATGTATATGTGTGTGTGTGTATGGATAATAGTCAATACTTGTTTGGTGATCTAATACAATTATTTTATTTGATCAGAAATATAAATACTTCGACGTTGTTGATTAATTCAATAAAAAATATTAATATTAAAAAACCACCCATTAGTAATTTAGAGTAATTTAATTTATGAATGCTTTTAGATCAGCATTGAGTAGATATTGTGTTTTCTCATTGCCTAATCTATATCGACAAGAATTGATATGTCATTGAAAAAATTATTATATATAATTTGGTATATTAAAATTAAAAAATTATTATAATTAATTATCTTTTTAAAAATCATTCACTAATGCAGATAGATCCATTGAGTTGAGAAAAGGGGGTATATATATTCGTGTCAACAAGTGTAAAATACTTCTATTAGAGTAAATATGTTGTGTATTAAGTAAATTAAGTGTATTTTAAAAATAATTCACTGCATAGAAGAGTTATATTTTTATTGAAAAGTCATATTTATTATGATTTATTATGATTTATTAATAATAAATTTCCAATAAAAATAGAGGTAATTTTGTAGTGATATAACAAAATTATTTTTTAATAATATATTTATATTATACTGTACAGCTAAGTATATAAAATTAATACTTTTATAACAACTTTTTTACCTATTTATGTAAAGAAAAAAAAAAAGAAAAATACCCACTTTTTTCCGATGTCCTAAAAATGAAAATGGTCTCACCACCGTCAATTTAGTCACCTATACTTGTTCCCCGACAAATTTTTTTTTTTCTCTAATCTAAAATGATGAGTGCTCAATAAATTATTTATTTATTTTTTTGACAGAACAACCTACGTGTTCCAAATTTTTAAAAACGGATTGGCCAATTTTTTGCTCAAACAAATAGTACAGGTTTGAACCGAATTATTTCGATTCGATTAATTAGGTCCTTCAAAATAATTTAAAAACAAAAAGCTTATATTTCATTAAAGTAAATATTATGCATCAAAATTGTCATTAAATTTAGTTCAATACTGATAAACTATATTAAGAGATACAGCGTAATTTTATCAAATTAAGTTTAAAAAATAAAACACAAAGTTCAATAATATTCAACCCCACCATAATTTAAAATTTAATATATAAAATACGTGCAAAATAAATATGTTTCATACGATAAAAAAAATTGATGTAAAATTATAGCAAATTTTTTTATTTTTTTTCATATAGCTTGAAAATGTAATAAATTGGAACCAGAATGTGTTTCCTTTTTTTTTTTTTTTTTAATTGAAGACGCGTGCTGAAAATTGTAAATTTTGTCTTCTTCTAAAAGAACAAAGTGTTACAATAAAAGTTTTAGTAGATAACACGAAATGTGTTCCCATGCATTGACTCTCAATGCATGTCTTTTTCATTATTACAGATAATTAAAGGTGAAATTTTGGATAAGATCATATTTCATTCGAATTAATTTGTTTTGGTTTTATAATATTTTTTTAAATAGTTTCCATTTAGTTTAAAAAATTTAAGTTAATCACATAATTTTTTTTTATATATATAATCTCAATTTAGTTTCACAACTTCTATTTTTTCTTAAATAGTTCCAATTTAGTTAAAAAAATCAGTTTAGTCCCTTAACTTTTTAAATTTTATAAATTCATCAAATTTTTATATTAAATTTATTTTATTCATTTGTTAATTATTTTTTATTAATTTTCTTTACTACTATTTTCATTAATATAAAAAGATTTTATTGATAATTATTTTATAAATTATATACTAAAAATTAATAAAAAATATAATCTAAATAAAAGTATCTAAATTTGATCATAAAAAATTAATATATAAACACTTTAAAATAATAAAATAAATTTTTAGATCTAAATAATGTGTAAAAAAATATTTTAAAATATTTTAATTTTATGATTAGATTTAAATACTTTTTATTTAGATCATAAATTTTGTTAAATTTTAATATATTTTTAATAAAATAATTATAATTTATTCAAATATATGCGTAAAGATCTTTTAAATTAATAAAGATAGTAGTAAAGAAGACTATCAAAAATTAATGAACACATGAATAAAATATTTAATACTTTAATTGGATCATTTTAATATTTTAAATCTAAAACATTTATTTTATTATTTTTAAATACTTTTTATTTAGATTATAAAAATTAGCTTAAATTTTTGTACATGATTAAAATTTATATAATTAATAAAAAATTATAATATATTCAAATATATCTAATAAGATTTTTTATATTAATAAAAATAGTAGTAAAGATAACTAATAAAAATTAATTACGAAAAATTGAATGAAAATCACGTAATTTAAAATTTACGAAACTAAATTGATTTTCTTTAATAAATCGAGACTATATGAAAAAAAAATAGAAAATTATGGGACTAAATTGTTTTCTTGACTAAATTGAGACTATTTGAGAAAAATAAAAAGTTATGAAATTGAATTGATTTTTTTTAATTAAATTAAAACTATTTGAAAAAATAAAAATTATTAAACCAAAATAACTTTAATTTCATAATTCATGTATAAGTTCTCGGCTTTCTATCACTTGTGAATATACGATTTGTAGATTTGTACAATTCTATTTAAATCATGTTCTAAAATGAAATGAGGATATAAATATTAAAATGGAGATTCGTCTCACCCAAAACTTAAATTCATCTATTTTTTCTTGTAACTACTACGTAGATATAGAAATTAAAAGTAAAATTTCAAAAGCTTTAAATAAAATTTCTCCCAATATTAAATGGTAAAGTGTTATATAAATTATTTTTATGATAGCTAGAAACCACTTTATAATATAAAATTTATATTTACAAATTAAAAATTTTAAAATAGTTTATGATAACTACTTTAATTTCACGTAATACCTCCTCATATTAAATATATATGTCCATGACGTTGAGGAGTTCAGCTTCCAAAAACAATAATACGACAGTTTGATATACTACTAATCACAATATGACATGAGTTTAATATTTTATTTATTAATTAATGTGGTTGGAAGATTTGGAATTCAGTCAGATTTTTATTATCATCCAATCAATGTGCAAGTATGCAATTATTTATCGACAAATCCAATATTCTCCACCTTCTAATGTTCACACTTCACTCCAGGAAAATCCAGGTTCACTTTAGAAAAAGAGTAATAATATTATTCGATAACTATATGATATATACCTGCATATAAATCTCTCTTAGACTTTACTACCCCTGTTGACATTTTTATTTATCAATGCATCAGCACTAAAATTTTAATTATAAGTTTAACTCTTAAACGTGTGCCTAATATATAAAACACGAAATTCAACATCAAATATATTTTATACTCCCTCTGACTTCTGTCCCAAGATAATTTTAACATTTTTCTTATATGAACGTCCCAATTCTTTTTTGCACAATCAAAAAAAAAAAAACAACTCACACTCACAAAAGTCAATAAATTACATTTTTTATATTTTATTATTTAACTTTTAAACGCTCACATGCTTCACTTTTCCTTTTAATTAATATGTGTGCAAGTCAATATGTGAAAAATTCCGGGATGGAGGGAGTATGTGTTTTTATATGTGCATGCATTACGATTAATTATTTGCAGCTAGCACAACTAAATTTAATTCGATTTTACAGGTACATTATTTAATCAATTAATTTCTGGCTTGCCTCTAAAGTTGCATGGAAAAATCAAAGTTTAGGACTTTTTTTTCATTATAATAAATCCACTATATATAATTTTGTGTTGACTAAAAAAAAAAGAAAAAAGGTTAGACAAACTCTTACATGATCAATCATGCACTATAAATAGATGAAGTAGCTCAAGTGTTATAGTACCATAAAATCTTAGGACAAGAGAAACCCTTTCTCCTTCTCCTAAGATATATATAACAAACATATATATGGCTAGTTTTGTTTTTGATTTGTCGAGTAGACTAATTTTGGTTCTCCTTATCGTAGGAGTAAGCAATGGTCAACTGTCTCCCAACTTCTATAGTACAACATGTCCAAATCTTCTTACCATTATTAGAACTGCTGTAAATTCTGCTGTTTCCAGCGAACGTCGTATGGGTGCTTCCTTGCTCCGTCTCCATTTCCATGATTGTTTTGTCAACGTAAGTCTATATACACAATTTTCATGATATGAATATCGACTCAGATAACCAATTTCTTATAAAACTCAATATGATCTAGATAAACTTTTTTTTTTTTTTTGTTAATTAAGTACTATGCTACAATATACAAGTGTCTTAATATTATATATATATGTGTTTTGTGCTCGATACCAACCAATATCGAAACATGTATATACAAGTGTTTGTATATATATATATATATTTATTTTGTATGTGTTTAATTTTGTACGTGCATGTGCATCATGATTACTTGTACGTTTCTTTTCTTTCTATTTTTTGCAAATGCAAGTCCAGCAAAGTGACCAACCTGTCGTCAATTAAATCATCGACATATCATTTCATTGATATATTTACCAACTCCAAAAGCAAGTCAAAATCACATTGAAAATGAAATACTAACAAATGTGATGACTTTTTTGGAAAAAAGGTTAAAACTCGCCTTATAATAATAAACACTATTCACAATATGAGATATTTTTATTAACTGTTACAATTAATCAATTTGTTTAATGAATTTTGATTCGTCTCACAAGTCATGACCAATTAATCTAACTGCAGGGATGCGATGCATCAGTTTTACTAGACGACACGGCAAATTTTACAGGAGAAAAGACGGCCGGTCCTAATGTCAATTCACTACGAGGGTTCAATGTGATCGACACCATCAAGACTCAAGTCGAGGCAGCTTGCCCCGGCGTCGTCTCCTGCGCTGATATTTTGTCCGTCGCAGGTCGGGATGGTGTCGTTGCGGTGAGTGTCATTAGTTAACAAATTAAATTAAATTTAGTGGGTGTTTGATTAAACTTAATTTAAATATTTTATTAATCCTAAGCATTTTATAAGTTATTTTAAGAGCTTATAAGATACTCCATCTGTCTTAAAACTGCTTTCACACTTTCTTTATTTGGACGTTCCAATTTTACTTTCACACACCCGAAAAAGAAATTATTTACACTCACTAAAGTCAGCAAAATACACTTTTTTTATTTTATTATTAAACTTTATACTCACATACTCATTTTCTTTTTGTTCTCGTTCCCAGAACTACCATGAAAATAATTTTGGGACGGGGGAGTATTACTTTTAGATAGTTTATAAGTTGTTAAAGTGTTTGATTACAACTTATAAGTTCTTTTATAATTAATCATAAATTTTTTTAATAAAAATATTCTACTAGATTTTTATTTTATGTTGAGATAGGATTGGAAAATGATGATGAGGTTCTAGATAGGTGGGTGGAAGTAGGGATACAGATTCTCTGCTGGACAATAAAACCAGCAAATGGTGCTGGGAGTAAAACGCTGACGTATGGTTAAATATTCTTCCTTTTTAGCTTATTATCATGGTAGGTAAAAAAATTGTGACTTGGTCAAAACTTAAAGAAGAAAGAAAATATATTAATAATACGTCAGCGTTTTACTCCCAAGCACAATTTGCTGGTTTTATTGCCCAGTAGAGGATCAATTCTCTTGGAAGTAGAGGTAGTGTCCCAATTTACTTTTTTTTATAGTTTATAAATTGTAAGAAATTTGTTTTAAAAATCTTACCAACTATTAAACATCTTATTTTTTTCTAAATTAATATTTTAAAAGGGTTATAAGCTGTTGGATAATTTATATGTTATTTATTGAGCTTATGAAGACATTCAAGTAGCATTGTATGAGAGTATATTTTTGTTATAGGAAATTATAACAATAATTTAATTCTATCATAAATAATTAATATTTAATGAACATGTACAGTTAGGTGGGCCCAGCTGGGCAGTGGCACTGGGGAGAAGGGACTCAACGACCGCAAGTTTGAGTGCTGCAAACAACCAAATCCCGGGACCTGGACTCAATCTCAATGCCCTCATCACTTCTTTCTCTAACAAAGGTTTCAATGCCCAAGAATTGGTTGCCCTTTCAGGTATATATATAACTTCACTAATTCATTTTACCCTACAGTTAATGCTACGTAATTAATATCACCTTATACTATAATCAATTAATATTTTTAAACCAAAATAATCTTCTAAAAAGAAATAACTATAATTTATATTCAGTTTTCAGTTTAAATATCAACTAATTCGAAAGAACTATATATTGTTCACTAATGATGGATTCATTTCATACTAACGAGAAATTTTGTAATATATTATTTAAAAATACATAAAATATGATGAAAAATATTACTTATTGAGAAGAGTAGCATATTAGCATTTACCGTTGTCATATATATATATATATATATATATTTATATATTTATCGGTAAATATTAGTGGTTAATAGTTAGTACATCAAGTCTTCATACACTCATATCTCCAAGTATAACCTTATTAAGATATTTCATATCGATAGTGAGTGTAGTTTTTTGTGGGCTTATAAATCTGGACAATACTCTCACTTAAAATATGAGTTTTAAGTGTAGAGTTAGGTCTTCATACATAAATCACAGTTACCTCTCTACTCAATATGTGAATCCACTTGCGAAACCACATGTCGAGTCTGATGAGTCTCTCACATAAAGGAGGGTGTTAAGGTATCACATATCGATATTGAGTATGGTTTTGGGTGGACTTATATATTTGGACAATCCTTTCACTTAAAACCTAAGTTCTAAATATAGAGTTTGAATAAGTACATAACAAAAAAATTAATGAATTACATATGTACATGCATGTAGGATCTCATACAATAGGACAGGCAAGGTGCACTAGTTTCAGGGCCAGAATCTACAACGAAGCCAACATTGACCCCGTCTTCGCAAACAACACAAGAGGAAACTGCCCCCGCACCGGCGGTGACAACACCGTCTCCCCCCTCGACGTCGTTAGCCCCATCGCCTTCAACAACGACTACTATCGTAACTTGGTTGGCCTTAGGGGTCTGCTGCATTCCGATCAGCAGCTCTTTAACAACGGGTCCACCGACGCTCAAGTCAGAACTTATAGCACCAACTCTGCTTCCTTCTTCAACGATTTCGCAAGTGCTATGGTCAAAATGTCCAACCTCAGCCCTCTTACAGGCACAAACGGCCAGATCAGGAGAAACTGCAGGAGGACTAACTAATTTATGTATAATGTTTTGATTGATTAATTGTGGGTGCATTTAATTTTGATGTATTTTGGTTTGTTGTTTTTAATTATTGTGTTTTTGCTTTTTATTTAACAACTTTGTCTAGGGGTGAAATGATGGGACAAAGATTGTTCAAGTGTTGCATTGGTCTTGTGTCTTGGCTCCACCTTTGGCGAAATAATGTCAAGCTAGCCAAATGTGTCTTTGAAATAAAATTTTCTTTTATGCTTAAATTGTGTATATCAAATCTTTCTTCATTTCATTATTACATGTTTATTATTAATTGGTTACCCGTGACATAATGGGATCATGTCATATTTGTGAAAGTGATTTCGATTTGATTTTGAGTTGATTAGTTAGGCTAATGATTATTCATTGAATTGATCACGTACCTAACACTTGAAAATTCCACAAAAGAAGATAAATATATATATCATAGTAATAGGTTGGCTTGACAGCTGAAAAGAAATGGTTGTGTAGAAAAAAAAAAA
>JAPKLY010002348.1:0-24107 GCA_026898435.1 Prunella vulgaris | reverse complement strand
ATATATATATATATATATATATATATATATATATATAAATAATTTTTGTGAATATAGAAATTTTTCATTTTAAATGTATGAAAATAGAGTTGGAACGTCCAAATAAGATAAGCGTGAGAATAGTTCTAAACTGAGCGAGTATCTTTTTATTATAATACTCCCTCCGTCACAGAGGAATTTGCACCACTGGGATGGCACACGGTTTAAGAAAAATGTATTTTTTAAATAAAGTAGTGGTGTATGGATAAATGTGTGAAAATTTTTGTGAGTGTGCACGCAAATCGATGTTTTTTTTTTTAAGTCGTGTGCACAAACCAAAATGGAAAGTGTGCAAATTGGTCTGGAACGGAGTGAGTATTAATTTTTATTAAATTCTAAGGCACTAATGAAACAAAATTAATTTTTGTGATCATTCATGTATATAACTGATATAATTACTTGCATAAATTATTGTAAACAATTATAAGTCCCCAAACAATTATTGAAATAAACATCAACAAGTAGATATACGTACCATATATGCATGCATTAATATTTAAAGTGAAATTATTTGAAAACGAAGGTGCCATATATAATTTTATTGTTGTTCCATACAAATTAAGCCGGAAACGAGAAAAGAAATTAACAAGTACCATGCAAACCGATCGAATTCAAACACTGGAGTAGTGAGAGTGGGACAGATCTTCAGAGTTGGGACTCATACACAACACATTAACAAAATACTTGATGTCGTCGTACAGCTGCTGCGCCGCCGCCTTGTCTTGAAGCTCCATCCCATGGAATCCTCCCTGGTTAAACCGATACGACACCGCCACTCTCCGGGACATCAAGTACTGCGCCAATTCCACAGATCTGTCCACTAGCGGGTCTCCGTAGTCGCCCTTGATGTACACTTTCGGTAACCGGTAAACCCGACCCATATACGTCCCCCCGGATATCGGGTTGCAGAACTCGTGGTCCCGGTTCAGATTCCGGGGCAGCGCCAGCGTCCACAGAACGTCGTTCACGTAAAGTGCCACGTACGGGTCGTCGATTAGCCGGAGCTCCGACTGCGTCCTCCTCAACCCACCGAAGAAGGCCTGGTTGAGAAGCAGCCCCTTGATCTGCAACGGCCAGAGGTTGAAGTCGAGGGCGCGGAGGGCGGCGTGGTAGGCTATGTTGGCTCCGGCGCTGCTTCCGAGGAGGAAGACGCGGGAGAAATCGGCGTACTCGAGCCAGGGATCTCGGCCGCCGATTCCGAGGGATTGGTTCCTGAGCCAGAAGATGGCGGTGAGGGCGTCGTCGAAGGCGGCGGGGAGGCGGTTCTCCGGGGCGAGGCGGTATTCTACGGAGACGACGACGGCGGGGAGCTGGGAGGCGACGTCGTTGCAGAAGTTGTGGTAGATGACGGTGGAGGCGCTGTAGAGGACGAAGTCGCCGCCGTGGAGGTTGATGATGAGGGGGAGTTTTTTGTCCTTGGGGGGGTTTAGGGGGATGTAGAGGCGGAGGTAGGCCTTGGTGCGGGGGCCGAGGTAGACGTCTTGGGAGAGGGCGATCTGCGGCGGTGAGGCGGAGGAGTCGGCGTAAGGAGTGGGGTCCACCATTGGGATTTGGATGGTTCTGTTGAGGGTTCCGTCGCGGTTCCATGAAATTCCGAGGACCTGGAAGGCTTCCTGCCACGTGTGCTTCTGAGGGTAAGAGGAGATTAGTTGGCATGAACACTGGAGAAGAAGAAGAAGCAGGAGGAGCACCACCGGGGTGCGGCTTGATTTTGCCATGAGCAAATTAAAACCCTTGGCGTCGTCCCGAGGTGGTTTTGTGAGGAATTGGTATATATGTCGAGTTTCTTTATAGGAGGCCAAGAGCACTGCACTGCTGCACTTCACAGGGGTAGTATGGTCATTTTATTCTTAACTGCATCACATGTGCACGTTAATAAATCATTTTTCACACCAACTAACCGTGTATAATTATGATATGTACTGTATTAGTTGATCATCGTTGACTGTTTTGCATTCTGAATGTAATATTTGGTTGTATTTTGTAAGGGAGGAGGACCCCTTGTCCTCCACACTGGTTTAATAAAATTTTTTTACTGATAAAAAAATATATATATGTATGCAAATTAAAATAATTAATATTTGAGTATTGATAAAATTAGATTTTACTTCTAAAATAAAATCTCACTTAAAGGTGGGGTTCTCTGTCCACTTCTCCCTATTTCAGCACACGTCAAGTTTATAGGGTTCGGATCACTCTATTTAAAACTTCCTCAATTTCCCCAATTTCCCTCAATTCTCACCTTTCATTTTAATCTAAGGTCAAAAAATAGCCACATTATATATCAATTAATTTATTTTTAAAAGGAATCACATTTACACTCCTTAATTTCCTTTGATTCAGTCCATTTCGAAATCGAAAAATAAACCATAACGAAACTGACAATCCTAGCCCTACCTATTGCCGATCGATCATGACGAAAAATTAACCATGACGAAACACTGTGTCTTTATGTTGTATTGTTAGAAAAACAGAGGATTTGATTTAGTGCAGGAGGATTCGTTAAACATGAAAGAGAAGGAAAAAGAGGGGTAAACGAGTAGATTAAAATTTTTATCTGAAATATATTTTTAAAAAAATTTGAATGATACTAATGAGGCTATTTTTAATCCGTATATTGAAATGGACTGAGTCAAAGGAAATTAAGGAGTGTAAATGTGATTCTTTTCAAAAGTAAATTAATTGATATATGGCATGGCTATTTTTTGACCTTACATTAAAATGAAAGGTGAAGATGGAAGGAAATTGAGGAAATGGAGGAAGTTTTAAAGGTGACTTACATATAGGTTCAAAAAAATCACTATATTTACAAATAACTGTGCAGAAAAAAAAAGTGCTTCTGTGCAAGTATTTTGAACATATTTGTAAATATAGTGACTTTTTTAAACCTATATGTAAATCATCCAAGTTTTAAATGGAGGGAATCCGGTCCCCAAATTTATATTAGCGATCCTATCGGGAAAATAAAAATCACACTACACATTTTTTTAATTTTAGAGTGTCTCAATTCTTTTTTTATATTTAAAAAATAATAATTTACACTCATAAAAATTAATAAAATATACTTTTTATATTTTATTATTTAATTTTACATGCATCTTATATCTTTCTTAATTTACGTGTCTAAATTTTTGAGAAAAATATCTAAAACAATAACAGTGTATGTATGATAATTATATTAAAGTTACATGTTTAGCATATAGAACACCGATGATATTGATTTTTTTAAAGCAAATGCAGGTCTACATAGACTTATTTAGTTTAATGGACAATATAAAAAATTAAAATAAATTAGATAAGATTATAATTTAGAGAATGTTATTTGTGAGTTAAGTAGTATATTTGGATTATTGATGGATTAAAATAATTAATAATGTAAGATAATTTTATTTTGAATGTTTGAATTGTAAGATTAATAATAAAAAAATATGTAATTGACAATTTTACTTTTTATATTATAAATAAAAATAAAATAAATTATGGTTTTTTTTTCAATATAAGATGAGTATTTTAGTAAAAATAAATAAAATGAATAATTATCATACATCTTCACTAAGATAATATTCATTCGTAAAATAATTGAATTTTAGTTTGAAACTTTTTATAAATTTTAGACATTTGTCTATTAAACTAAACATCAAATTAAATAAATAATTTAGTTTATCTTAATTTATCTAACAAATCAAATAAAACCTAAATAATTAAATTTAACAGGTTAATTAGTGAGATAAAATTTAGAAGAGTCTCGCGCATATAGACATGTGTGTGTCTGATCATTTTTTTTGCAAGTATTGTTCGACCGGTGTAGTTTTAAAGGAAAAAGGAAATCTGAATAACTTGAAAGTTGAAATGGCTCTTGGCCATACTATTACTCCCTACTCCAAATATATTTTACACCTTTTTTTTTCATTTCATAATATTTTTTATACTTTTAAAATAGAATTATATCACAAGAATTTTAGTTTTACAAAAAAATTCACTACTTTTAAACGCTCACGTAAACATAATCAAATCAAATTCATATTCTAACTTTATTTTTTAATATTTATAAAATTACCCATTAAATTTTGATTAATTTTTCAATTTTTTAAAGAAATGTATATATATTATACCTTGTGAAAGATATTGAGAAAACAAAAAAATATTCACTACTTTTTCAAATAATTTACATACTTGGAGATAATATATCAATTAAAAAATAAAATATATGATATAAAATTAAATAATAAAATAAAAATATATTTATAAAAATAAAGTTAGTACGAACAAATATAATTATTGGGGGCGACCAAGCAAAAGAAATCAAAATAAGATATTAAAGTTTTTTTTGTCCTATAATTTATTAAAAATTTGAATTTGATCCACATGGATTGCACATTTTGATTTTGGTCCTATAAATTTGAAAATATTTTGATTTTGGTCCTTTTACAAACTTACAGGACCAAAATTAAATTTAATTTTGATCCTGTAAATTTGTTAAAGGACCAAAATTAAAATATTTTTAAACTTATAGAATCAAAATCAAACTGTATAATTTAAAGAACCAAATTCAAAATGAAGTAAAGTTACAAAACTTATAAATCTTTAATTCCCAAAATACTCCCTCCGTCCATGAAAATTGGACTACCCTTGTTGTGCACGGTTATTAAGAAAAGTAGATGTTGATGTGTAAAAGTGAGTGTATTAGTATAAAAAAATATTTAATTATTAAAAAAGTATTTGATGTGATGTGTAAAAGTGAGTATACGTGTATAAAAAATAAAAATAATGATTGTAAGTTTTTCATTTTAGGTAAGTAGACCATTTATTGTATACGACCATTTAAGGCAACGTGGACCATTTATCGTGGACGGAGAGAGTAATATAGTACAAAAAAATTGATCACTAGTTCACCACATTGATGCTTTTAGCTGTTCCGTACATATTCCATTTAATATCAATTTAAAATGTGTACTTTTTTCGTCCCCACAAAAATTTTTACTTTTCAAATTTTATATTTTCCAATAAAAATATATTTTTGAATTATATAATAATATATAAATAAATGAAACATGCAAATTAGAGTGAAACATGCTGTTGATATGGCGAACTAACACTATCGACATAGGGCAATTACGCTAGGCTTAGCAGGTCGCCAGGGCCCACCCAGATCCGTTGAAGTGCGGAGCTCGCCCATGCAGGGACGACTTAGCTACGTAGCTCGCCCAAAAAAGCTAACCTCTGTCATTACCGGAGCTCGCCCCATGTCCCCCTGTGGGCCTCACCGAGTTCCACCACCATGTAGCATCCGTAAGCCATGCAAGGCATTGAAGCTCGCCCCGGAGCTCGCCGAGCCACTGAAACTCATCTCCGAGCTCGCCCATGAGTTCGCCTGTTAGCCAACTAGATCCCGATGGTTGTACTCTTTTTCCCTCCGTCCGGTTTATCCACAAGGGTGGTTTACGGCGAGGTTTTTAATGAGGCTCATCTAATCTAAGGCATAGTAGTAGGACGAGGCACAACATAGGTAGCAGTGTAAGGGACCAGGACGAGGGTTACGGACCCTCGTCATCACCGGAAGCCATATAGGCTCGTAAGGTGCCGTCTCGCACCCACGCACCTATAAATAAGACCTCTCTTGTACTATTCACATAATTTTTTCACATTTCACAAAATCAATGCAGTGCCTACTACAATATTTCTCTCACTACTCTCCCTCCTCATATTATATCCAAGAACACAAAATCTTGGATTATTGTTTGATGGAATTAATATGTTATAACTAGCCACATAACTAACACGATTAACAAATTCTATCAACAATTTGGCGCTAGAAGGAGGGCTGTCCTTTCCTACATGAATCTGAAAAATTAAAAAACTCAAGAACAAAAAGTTAGGGTTTAGTTGAAGGTTTGAAGATTTGAAGGTGTTCTTGATAAAACTCAAGAACACTTGAAGATACACACACACCCTCATCCCTTGAACAGAGAACCCAGATTTCCAGACAAAAACCCAAGTCCTCGGGTTTCACGAAATCGGTCCGGAACAAGTTTTCAAACGCGCGCGTGCACACGAATAAACCGTACTTCGGACAATTCATCACACACGAGGCTAGACGAAAGCTTGCACAGCTCCGCCTAAGCTGGACGACAACCACTCAGGCGACCTCCATCACTCCGGCGACCTCCCTCCACTTCGACGCCCTTCAGCAAGTTACCCCCTCCGAAACCCAAAAATGGCTAACACTCGAGCCGCCAAGGGACAGACCTCCGCAACTGCGGGAAGGTCTAGAGGGGGCAATCAAAACCAGGCCGAGGTGGAGACCTCACGCCAGGTGGTGGAGACATCACAACCACCTCCCCAGAAGAGCACCGCAGCTCCGCGACCTCCGCGAACTGCGGCGACCCAGGATGACTTGGCCCCCGCTCTGAGGGACCTGGTCAGCAACCCTGACGAGCTCCAACGCACCATCGCGACCCTACAAAGGTTGCAGCAGCGACAGCAGGACGAGCTCGCCCTAGTACCCAGGCGAGCTCCAGCCGCCGAAACCAGGGAGCAGACCAGGCCCACCCAGGGCACCCAAACCAGGGGGGACTACAGCGTACTCCCCACCGAGCAGGAGGTGAGCTCGGCACAAGCTCGCCAGCGCAGGGAGAGGACCGGCAAAGCCAAAATGGTGGAGGAGGGTCCCGCTCCTTACACTGGAAGGGAGTCGGCCTACACCGGGGCATCTGGCACCCACCAATCTCAAAGGAGGGAAGTCCTCCAAGGCCGTCTGGGCCTGAGGTACGAAGAAAATGAGCGTACGGCAGTCCCAGCTGCGTCCCATGGGGACTCCGACCAGCAGCCACGCAGATCAGCCCACGAAAGGCTGAGGAGGCCCGCCGCTGACCGGTTAGGCCCCCACGGCGGACGCCAGTTCCAGCCCGCCACTGAGAGGTCACCCCAGAGTGAGGCACCTCGGGGACGTGCGTCCGCGAGATGCACGACCTTTGAGCACCCTCCGCCGGAGGTGACCCGAGATGGCGAGCTGGCCTCACTGAAAAAGGCCTTTGAAATGCTACAAGCACAGGTAGCAGCCAAGTCTGGCGGACCTGACGCCACGACTCTCCCCACCTCTCCATTGGCACCTGCCATCCTCCGCGCACCGGTCCAGAAAAAAATTCAATTCCCAGTGATGTCCGCGTACGAAGGCGAATCGGATCCAAAGGTCCACCTGGCCAAGTACGCGGATTTCATGATTTTGGTCGGTGCCACCGACCCCACCCAGTGCCGGAACTTCCCGCTGACCCTAGGGGACCGAGCTCACCGCTGGTTCTCTTCACTCGCCCCTGGGTCAATCTGCTCATTTGGCCAACTCTCGCGGGAGTTTTTGGCCCACTTCTCTGGGTTCGGGTCCTACCTCACCCAGAAGCACCGGCTCGCCAACATCCATCAAGGCGAGAGCGAAACCGACCAGCAGTACCTGGAAAGGTTCGATAAGATTCTGCTGGAAGGCGAGCCGGTAAGCAAAGATACCAAGGTCGTCGCAGCGATGGCCGGACTCAAGAGGGGCACCGACCTCTGGAAGGAAATGCACCTCGCATGTCCCAACACTTATAGCGAATTCCGCCACAAGGCGGGGGTGTTTGTGGCTATGCAGGAGGCACTACTGAAAGAAGTTGGTGCCCACGAGGAAAGGAAGCCCTACGGGAAGAAGTCTGGGGGCACCTACAAAGCTCCCCGGAACTTAAAGGCCTTTGGCGAGGGAGACGAGCTCAAAGAAAAGCTCAACCAGGTCCTCACTGTCTCCGTCGACCATGTCTTCACTGCCGTCCAAGGCAAGGCCATGCTGGAGGAGCCAAGGCGGATCCGCCAGGACCACACGAAGCTCAACCCAAACAAATTCTGTGCTTACCATCAGGCCATCGGCCACTTCACCAGCGAGTGCCGAGACCTCCTCAAGCAACTCTGGAAATTTTACGAGGAAGGGAAATTGGCCGAGTTCGTGAAGAAGGCCCCAGCTAATAGACCGAGGTTCGAGAGGAGGGCTACCTCCGATGACGAGGAGGAGGAAGCAGACCAACCTGGTCCCCATCACATACGGAGGGCACCTCCCCAACCTCAGCAAAATATGGAGCCGACTCGGGAACTCTTAGTTCTTGAGGGGGAGATCAGAGCTGCAGGAGGTCTCCAAGACGGGGGATCCTCCATATCCAGAAGAAAGAGGAAGGCCAAAATCCGGGCCATAAATCAAATCCAGGAAGGCAGCTCCGGCCCCATGTCCATCTCACAGCTCGCTGACGAGCTGACATTTTCTTCAGCAGACCTGGAGGGGGTACTGATGCCCCACAACGACTCGTTGGTGATAACCGCCGACATCATGAACGTCCGAGTTCACAGGCTACTTGTGGACACCGGCGCATTCACCAACATTCTCTTCAAATCCACCTTGGATGCCTTAGGTGATTTTGAGTCGTACCTGGAGCCTAGCAATGCTAGGATAGTGGGGTTCGGAGAAGCTGTAACCGTCCCCCTAGGTAGTGTTAGGTTGAGCGTCCAACTTGTATCGGCTGAGGACCCCGAAAGGAGACTGACTAGGCTCATAGATTTCCTAGTTGTCGACCAGCAGTCCTCCTACAACAGGTTCCTTGGCAGCCCTTTTATTAATGAATTCAAAGCGGCGTGTTCGACCTACTACTACTGTTTAAAATTCCCAACTCCAAAGGGTGTCGGAACTATAAAAGGTGACCAGAAAAAGGCCCGAGAGTGTTTACTCCAAATCAAAGATGACCGGGTCAAGAAGTCCGTTACACAAGTCCACATCCTCGAAGAGGACGTACAGATCCCTGCATACGAGCCAAACATTCTAGATGTCATCTCAGTCGAAACTGAAATGATGGAGGTGGGCGATTTGTCAGAAATCAACCAAGGCAATGGACCTGTGCAAGACACACAACCGACACCGATGGAGGACTTGGAAGAAACCCAAGTGTTGAGACCTGCGCAGGGGTCGGCACCTGCGCAGGGACAGCAGCCTACTCCCATGGAGGTAGCTGATGAGGCCCAAGGTGCGGGACCTGCGGGAGGTCAAGAACCAACACCCATGGACGTTGACCCAACTCCCCAGGTCACCACACCATCCCAAGCTGACAGACCACCGGAGGTGCTCACAACCGACGAGCTCGCCCAAGCTGAAAGCCAACCCGATGACCTCGAACCACGCATAGGCCACGAGCCTGCACTGATGTCACAAAGGGAATGGGACGAGTTCATCAGCGACCCGAGGTGGAAAAATTAGAAGAGAAAAGCAACCCCCATGGAGAAATTGACGGCACTCCCGGTGGACCCGGAAAGGGACTTAGAACTTTCATCGGTTCTGAGTTACCTGAACCGTACCGGTCGAGGATGGAGCTCTTCTTGATGACCAACCTAGACGTGTTTGCCTGGTCCCACGAAGATATGACGGGGATCCCATTGGAACATGCTTGTCATAGACTTAACATAGATCCGACGAGGAAACCAGTATGCCAAAAGCGAAGAAAGTATGGACCAGACAAATACGCAGCTCTAACAGTTGAGGTGGAGAAGTTGTTAGACAACAAGCTCATCAAGGAAGCTTTGTGTCCACAGTGGGTCGCGAACCCCGTCCTAGTGAAGAAACACAATGGGACGTAGAGACTCTGCATTGACTTCACGGACCTGAACAAAGCGTGCCCAAAGGACAACTTCCCACTACCTCACATTGATCAGTTGGTGGACAGCACCGCAGGCCATGAGATGATGACATTCATGGACGCTTTCGCGGGCTATCACCAAATAGCTCTACACCCAGATGACCAGGAACACACGGCGTTCTATACCAACAAGAACATGTATTGCTGGGAGAGGATGCCGTTCGGACTCATCAACGCCGGAGCTACCTACCAAAGATTGGTGAACAAAATGTTTGACCAACACATTGGCGAATCCATGGAGGTGTACGTGGACGACATAGTTGTCAAGAGTTAGAGAAAGGAGGACCACCTGGACCACCTGAAACAGACCTTCGACATACTGCGCCACTACAACATGAAGTTGAACCCCAAAAAGACCAGCTTCGGTGTACACTCTGGGAAGTTCCTGGGGCACCTAGTTAGCCAGCGGGGAATTGAGGTCAACCCGACACAGGTCCAATGCATAATCGAGATGGGGATACCCGATTCCGTCTAAAAAATTCAAAGACTAACTGGGTGCATGGCAGCCCTGAACAGATTCATCTCCAGGTCCGGCGATCGAAATCGTCCATTTTTCGAGGCAATTAAGGCAAACACACGAAGGTACAAAGAAGCGTCCAAAGCAAACAAGCTCCACCTCAAGAACTACTTTGTTTGGACAAGTGAATGCCAACGAGCCTTTGAAGATATCAAAACATACCTGGCGGATACACAGGTTCTGTCGAAGCCAATACCTGGAGAGAAGCTTTATCTATACCTAGCCGCGTCGGAGGTGGCCATCAGCTCCGTCCTGGTCCGAGAAGAGGCGAAAACACACCTCCCAGTGTACTACGTGAGCCAAGTCTTACACGAAGCAGAATTGCGGTACACCCCAACAGAGAAGCTGGCTTATGCACTGGTGATGAGTGTTAGAAAATTGAGGCCTTACTTCTTTGACCACCCAGTAGAGATGCTGACAATGTTCCCACTACGTCAAATACTACAGCGCCCAGACACCGCCGGACGCCTGCAGAAATGGTCACTGGAGATAAGCCAATACGGTATAACCTACGCACCCCGAACAGCGATCAAGGGACAAGCACTTGCCGACTTCATCGTCGAGCTAACTTTCCCACAAGATCCGACGAGGGGGGCGTATAGCTCCGTGGCATCTCTACGTGGACGGATCATCAACTAGCATGGCAGCAGGCGCCGGCGTGGTCCTGATCAACCCCGACAGACAAGTCTTCACCTCCGCAATTCGGTTTGACTTTCGAGCAACCAACAATGAGGCGGAGTATGAAGCGTTGATAACAGGACTTAGGCTATCATTAGCTGTGGGAGCAACCAATCTTCAAGTTTTCGGAGATTCCCAGCTAATAATATCCCAAGTCCGGGGGGAATTTGAAGCAAAAGACCAACAGATGATGACCTACCAGAAGATAGCCGCACATCTGATCTCGATGTTTACACAAGTTTACATCAATCAAATACCGCGGCTAGAAAACACACAAGCAGATGCTCTAGCCCGGCTAGCTACTAGCAACGGCGAAGCCGAATTCATGGAGGTTGTGATCACCACACTGAAAAACCCCTCGACATCCGATTACAAGATAAATCAGACCTCGAGTGGGGGGCAAGAGGATAGTGAAGATGGTGAAGATTGGTGCACTCCAATCCGAAAATACTTAGCAGACGGAACAAACCCCGTAGACGCCTGGGAAGCTAGCCGGTTAGTAAAGCAAGCTGCCAGATATACGCTGCTGGATGGCCAGCTCTATAAACGTGGATTCTCTCTACCCCTACTCAAATGCCTAACTAAGAAGCAGGGGTCCGAAGTGTTAGAAGAAATTCACGAAGGGATTTGTGGGGGTCACGCTGGGGGGCAAGCATTGGCATATAAAACGATCAGACAGGGCTACTACTGGCCCACTCTTCGCAAAGACGCCATCAGCTTCGCTCGAAGGTGCCGAAAGTGCCAACTTTTCGCATCCACTCCCCAGCCAACCAGCTTAAGTCGGTTTTCAGCCCATGGCCTTTCGCGAAATGGGGTATCGACTTGATCGGCCCATTTCCACCTGGTAGAGGCGGTGTAAAGTTCGCTGTTGTAGCAGTAGACTACTACACTAAGTGGGCTGAGGCCGAAGCTCTCACAACCATAACCCAAGAAAGGATGATCGGCTTCATTTGGAAAAACCTGATCTGCAGGTTTGGACTCCCGCAGTCGGTAATCACTGATAATGGAAGGCAGTTCGACGGACAGAAGTTGAGGGACTTCTGCAGTTCATGGAACATCAAGAAGCACTACTCAACTCCGTATCACCCCCAGTCGAACGGCCAAGTCGAGGCTGTAAACAAGATCATGAAACACATATTAAAGCTCCGCCTCGAGGAAAAGAAAGAAAGCTGGGCAGATGAACTCCTGGAGGTCCTATGGTCTTACAGAACTTCCTATAGGGCCAGTACCGGGGAGACCCCGTTTGCCCTAGCCTTCGGGACTGAAGCCATAGTCCCGGTAAAAGTCCAGAACAAGACTTGGAAGGTGGTGGGATATGATGAAGAAAAGAATGATGAAGCCTTGGCAGTTGAAAAAGATCTGATCGAAGAGACCAGAGCTTCATCAGAAATGAAAAACGCCACCTACAAGCGCAGAGCGGAAAAATATTACAACTCTCAGGTCCGAGACCGAAAGTTCAAGGTCGGGGACCTGGTGTTGAAAAAGAAGTTGATGGCCCCACCAGGTGTATTTGGGTCAAATTGGGAAGGACCATTCCGGGTCACTGCAGCCAAGGATGAAAATATCGCTATCGCAAGTAATATCGCAACCTTAAATTTATGGAAATATCGATGGATATATCGATATCGCATATCGATATCGCAAAAAAAATAGAAAAATAACGGAAATTTTATTAAAATTTTGGAAATTTAATATGAAATTTTAGGGATTATTATAGCATGTTATTATCCATATGTTTCATTTAATATCACAAAAAAATTGACATGTTTAAAGCAAATAAATAGATAATGGACTATATAATCATTGTCTGTCATTAATTAATTAATAATATAATACATAAACAATAAAAGATGATTTGAATTACATGATACAATACATTTAGTACCAAAATGATGACCTATGAGGTTCAAATGTAGAAGATGGAATCCCATCTTTGTCCAAACAATATTGGTACCAACTCATTGCATTAGAATAATCCTGCATATAGTTATGCACATGTCATTCATATGTTTCTCTATCGCTTCCAACTGTTTCACCATAGATTGGATAGTGTGCACTAACCCAATGAATTTGTTGATATGAAAATTGATGCTGAAACACATTTCGAGTATTCCAACCAAATTGTGAACTCGAATGTGTGTCAGAAGCATATGAATCTTGAGACATATCACTATGATCAGTGCCCAATAAAAAAAATATATGTATAAAAATAAAACCATGAAAGAATATACAATCACTAAAAAAAATTATCATTTGAAAATTGTATAAAAATATAAAAAAAGAAAAAATTGCGATTTTTTATGTAGTGCGATATTTTGCGATATATCTGCGATATTTCCCGATTTTCAATTAATTTTGTACTACGAGTGAACCGATATCGATATTGATATCGATATTTTGCGATATTTTGCGATATATCCACGATACTTTGTAAAAAATACATTGTACCCCAATATCCATATCGCATACTCAAAATTTGCGATATATCCGCGATATATCCGCGATATTTCGCGATATTTTCATCCTTGACTGCAGCCTGGCCGAACGGTACATATGATCTAGAAGACGCAGAAGGCAAAGCTTCGTCATACACCTGGAGCTCGGCACATCTAAAAAAGTTCTACCAATAGACTAGAATTCTGTAATAGACTAGTCGAAGGTTGGCATCAGAAATGTAGATGGCAACCGATGTAAATTACGTTGCTGAAAAAATTCAGAAAAATTCCCAAGTGTTTGGACCTGCGCAGCTCCCCAACCAGGCGAGCTGCACTTGGTCGCCCACTACTCTTGGTAGCTCGCCCACTTTCTCAAAAAAAAATAAAAAATTGTAATGCGCAAGGGACCAAGGTCCCAAACGTTGTAATTAAATAGCTCGAAGGCAAAGGCCAAAGTGCCCAAGGTCGCGAAGGTACCCTTCCTAAAGGGTTGCTAAGCACCTACTGCCACAAGTTAGAAAAATTTGCGAAAAAGACAGAAACGTCTAAGGCAAGGTTCATGAAACCCAATGGCCCAACGTGAATCAATCGAAGTGCAGTTCCCTGCCCTAAGTGGTCTAAGACGAACGATTCGCGGCCTTAAGTGGCGTAAGACGAAGAATACGCACTCTCAAAACAGAGGTACAATTCGTAGTCGTAAGTGACGTAAAACGAACGATTCGCTTCTCAAAGTAGAATAAGACGAACAATTATGTACCAAGAAAATAAACAAGAACGAGCTATTTAAGAAATTATAACGTAGAAGCACAAAAACATAAATAAAAAGAGTTGGACAAAAAATGCTCGACTTATATTCAAAAGGATACTTAAGAGATTTTCAAGCCAAAAATATACTTGAAAAAATCCTAAGTATGAGTAGTAGTGCTGGCCACAAAGGCCGACCAGCTGGCCATCTTTGAACTACAAAAAGCTCCTTCTGGGCGAGCTGTATGTGCCCGGCGAGCTGAAACTACTTGAACGAAAAACATAAGACTACAAAAACAGAACTCCTTCTAGGCGAGCTATGAAGCCTGGCGACCTGCTACAACTTGGGAAATAAGAGCTAATCTAGGAAAGCAAGAAAAAGCCTAAGTCCCGGGGGCGTCAGCAGGGGCGGTGGCGACCTCAATCGGGGCAGCGGCAACCTCAGCGGGGACGGGAGTGACCTGGGCACTGGGAAGGGCGAGTTCGGCCTCTGAAGTGATATTACCAGTCAGCGCACTGGCGTCGAACTCACCCAAGTTTAGCATGGCATCCCCACAGGCCTCCTGCAGTTGCTCGACAGTGAGATGGGCCTGCTCCTCCCCACCGGCGACCTCCCCCTCAGCAATGTCCAACTCCGGCACCTCGACTGTTTTGATAATTCTAAAGCGGTCCGGTACAAAGTCGAGAGGAATGCCGATCTCAGGTAGGTCGCCAATATCTAGCTCGGCGCCATCTGGAAAGGGAACCCGGTCCAAGCAGGCCTTGAAATCGCCCACCACTGCCTCCATCTCATCATCCTTGTGAGCTCGCGCCCACCAGAGAGTCCGTAAAACTTCAGCGTAACATTGGACGCATCCTTTGTCAGAGGCCTCGGCCTTCACGGCCGCCAGATCCGGTGAGGAGAAGGCAACATTACGCAGCTCGGCGATCTCATTAGCTTTCGCCTCCAACTCGCCCCTCAGCCTCTCGCAGTCGGCGTTTGAGCTCTTCACTAGACCCCGCTGCAGTGCGAGATCTTTCTTCGTGATTCCGTGGCTGCCGACCTCTTGGGCGAGCTGGGTGGCGAACTCCTCTTCCTTGGCTTTTATTCTTGCCTCCGTCTCCTGTTCGAGCCGGGCGAGCCGGTGTTGGACGGCGTCAAGCTGTTGAAGGGCACTCTGCTCGGTGGCCAACGAAGCCTCGGCCCTCTCCTCGGCGAGCTGCGCCTGTTTTTTCGCCTTGTCGGCTGAGTCCGCCAATGCCAACATTCGCTTGTTCCTGTCAGAACGACCTGCCTCCAGCTCGTCGATCTGCTCAAGGGCCTTTTGGTTGGCGAGCACCACCCTGCTCGCATAGTGGGTCGAGAGAAGAAGATTCTCTCTCAGATCCTGGCTATTGATACCCGCCACCAGTGGGGTCGTCCAGTGCCTAGGCATCTCACTCACAGCATTCCGGGCTATGCCCGGAGGAAGATTCCGCATCGATGTGAGAGAGCGAGATCGCTCAAAGGCATGCAAGGCCTCGTGGTGGTTCGGGAAGGCAATTGGGGCATAACTGCGGAATCAAAACAGATGGAAAATGTTAGAAAAATAAAATAATAATGGGCAAAGGAGGTCAGTTGGGCGAACTACTTACTGAATTCGGTCGGGATCCCAACCCAGCAGGGTGTCGTCGGTAGTTTGAACCCCGAACGGAGACGGCGAAGGAGGCGAGCTCCGGATGGGCGTGGCCGCCAGCGGGGCAGCAGATTGAGCGGAACCCCCCTGCCTCGATCTCGCCGAGGTCCTCTCGACCCGATCGGACTCCTCATCGACCAGCCCGTATACCTTGTCCTCTTGCGAGCCTGGGTGTTCTCCACACCAACTCGGGACCCTTCACCCCGTTGGGGTCCTTTCTTCCCTCGACCTCGCTCAGAGGGGGCACAGCTCGTCCCCCACCTAGGCAGGCCCTGGCGACCTCCGATGCCTTGGTCTATTCGGGAGCTTTAATCTTCTCCTTCTGAGCTCCCAACCCTCCCGCCTCCCCCTTTTTGGAGGCGAGCTCTGCCTCCTTGCTCACCTCCAGCACGAGCACGGATGGCAGAGCAAGTCGGTTGGGGCGAGGTGGGCCCATCTCAAATCGCTCTTTTACAATCCGGTAGGCCTCGGGGACCTCGGCGATCGGAATAGCGATGAAGCTACCACCTGCACAAAAAATCACGAATATCAGCATAATGGGCGAGCTACATTCCCCCCCCATAGGCGAGCTGCATAAAGTTGGACCTGGGAGCTCGGGACCTTGGATATCGAGGTGGTGCGGCAATGTAAGGAGTCCGGCGAGCCGCAGGCAGTGGTGCGCACACAGGTGGGCGACCTGTCTGTCCTTCTCGCTCCTCAAGCAACAGATGGCGCGTACCACGTCAAACTGCTCCGACACTCTAGGCCTCCCCCGGCTGGATTTGTGTCACTTCGGAACTGCAAAAACAAAGAAAATTAGGATTAGTATACCTAATTCAACCCACGCACACCGAAATAAGCGATCTACTGCTGGCTTCCCCATATCCCTCCGGAGTGGGGATACGGTCACCCCGCCCATGATACGTGCTGGAGGCTCGCCAGTCGCCGCCTATGAAGAAAAATTATTTCTTCCAATCACGGATTTTATTGGGCAGGTCCCCCAGAAATTTCTCCCCCGGACGAGCTTTCAGATAATAATATCCTGCGCCGTCCTGTGTCTGTTTGGTCACGGTGAAAATCTCGCCCAAATCCGCCGAGGTCGTCGCGTTCTCATAACCCTCCAGCCCAAAAACGGACAGGGCGGCGAGAAGGTTGCTCCACGCTTTCGGTGTGAGTTGGGTGATGGCCAGATTATTGTCAGCTAGATATTGGCCAATAATTGGATGCAGCGGCAACGAAAGCCCGACCCTCAGAACATCTACATTCAAGGCGGTCATCCCCTCAGGAGGTGCGTCGGCCCGCTCATCCTTCATTGGAGCGTACATGAAGATGTCCAGAGGGATGCGATACTCCCTGCGTATGATGGGCAGGTCGCATTCATTAATTAGGCTCACCACCTCGCCAGCTTTGAACTCAGAGGGGCCAACTTCTTCCAGGTCGGCGGGGTCGGGGTGAGGTACCCGATTCGGGCAGGGGAAGCTCGCCGCGTACTCGGTGATATACTCATTCCAGTCGAACGGGTGAACCACCTGGGTGGGGACCTGGTACTCCACCAGCTGGGGTTCCGGGGAGCCAATACGGCGGAACCATTCGAGTGTAACTTCCTCCAGATCGCCACCCTCCTCGCCTACCTCGGCGTTACCCTCATCAACCTCCTCGGGTCCCTCGTTGCCGCTGGCAACTCTTTCCTCTTGGGCGACCTCAACGCCTTCCTCCCATACCTCGCGGTATATAGAACTGGAGGCTCCTTCCTCTGCATTGGGACGGATTTCGCTGGGCAGCTCGCTACGCAGCTCACCGGATACTCGGCGAGCTACCGAGGTCGCCTCGGAGCTGGAGCCGATTTCCACATACGAAACCCGGGGCAATTCCTCCTCGGTCATTGGCCGTTTGTCGGGATTTCGGCCCGATAGGGTTCTACTTGAAGAGCGTGTCGACATGGTCTCAGAAAAGTTCAAAGGTCCCGTAGTCCAAAATCCCACAGTCGAGAGTCGGGGAGATTCAAGAGTTCCTCGGTACAATCCACGGTCCAAAAATCCCGTAATCCCGAAGAAACAACAGAAAAATCAAGCAAAAGAGGGAAGAAAAGGGAAAAGAAATCGAATCCTACCTTGGAGAGCCTTCGAAAATCCGTCGAACTCGAGAAAAATCGATCGCCGGGAAAGCTCTGGAATTCGAAATGCAGAAAGTGAAGAAATGAATCCACCTCACCCTATTTATAGACGTCGGGGCGAGGTGCAATATTCACGAAACACAAGGGCCTGTCTGCAAAAAATTTAAAAGATGACATTATTGTGGGTGGGAACCGAGGTCTCAAAAGGCGTGCATGACCCATGGATTCCCGCACCACGTCAGCCAGAAGCAACTGCCTAGGTCGAGCTTGCCTGTCAACCCAACAATCACCCATAGGTAGTTCGCCAAGTTTTAAGTTTTCCAGCTCGCTTGCACATTTGACAAGGTCATAATGCATGCGAGCTGGGGGGCAAATGTTGATATGGCGAACTAACACTATCGATATAGGGCAATTACGCTAGGCTTAGCAGGTCGCCAGCCCACCCAGATCCGTTGAAGTGCGGAGCTCGCCCATGCAGGGACGACTTAGCTACGTAGCTCGCCCAAAAGAGCTAACCTCTGTCATTACCGGAGCTCGCCCCATGTCCCCCTGTGGGCCTCACCGAGTTCCACCACCATGTAGCATCCGTAAGCCATGCAAGGCATTGAAGCTCGCCCCGGAGCTCGCCGAGCCACTGAAACTCATCTCCGAGCTCGCCCATGAGTTCGCCTGTTAGCCAACTAGATCCCGATGGTTGTACTATTTTTCCCTCCGTCCGGTTTATCCACAAGGGTGGTTTACGGCGAGGTTTTTAATGAGGCTCATCTAGTCTAAGGCATAGTAGTAGGACGAGGCACAACATAGGTAGCAGTGTAAGGGACCAGGACGAGGGTTACGGACCCTCGTCAACACCAGAAGCCATATAGGCTCGTAAGGTTCCGTCTCGCACCCACGCACCTATAAATAAGACCTCTCTTGTACTATTCACACAATTTTTTCACATTTCACAAAATCAATACAGTGACTACTACAATATTTCTCTCTCTACTCTCTCTCCTCATATTATATCCAAGAACACAAAATCTTGGATTATTGTTTGATGGAATTAATATGTTATAACTAGCCACATAACTAACACGATTAACAAATTCTATCAACACATGCAATTAGAGTGAAACATTCAAATAAGAAAATGAGCAAATTCTTATAAAATAAAGAAAATATTTTATATGAAGGATTTGGGATAAATAGTATGTTGTAGAGTTAATTTTGATTTCAATATAAAATACTACGTTTGATTTAATTTTAATTTTACAAGTTCCAACACTGTTTTTATACATCTAAACAAAAAATAATTTACACTCGTATATTTATTTATTTTAGATAATACTCTCTCCGTCCCGCTAAAAATTTTTCGTTGCTTTTGGGCAAACGAATTAAGGTAAAAGTAAAAAAATATAAGTGATATGATGAGAAAAAGTATAAAAAGTATTGAAAATAATAAAAAAAAATGAATTGTAGTTTCTAAAAAATGTAAAAAAACAATGAGCAACATATAGTAAAACGGACGAAAATGACAATATAAGTAACTTATAGTGAGATGAAGAAAATATTATTTATAATTATGAAAATTATCATAGAAACGAGTGATTGATTACCTACACTTTAATAAAAGCACGAGGAATGAACGAGACTATGAGAACAGCGTGCATATTGCTCATCTAATACCATTATTATCTCATCAATTATTATGTTGGTTTATTATATAGCACGTTGGTATGTGGTCATTGATGTGACATGTATGATGTAACGTCGCCAACTGCCACCATCTTACCACATTAAGATGGTATTCATTGGGCCTTCTCCCATGCACAAACCTAAAAGCATGTTTTTTTTACTGCCATGTTCAAAAGCAAAAAAATTTTACATTTAAAACTAAACTCATCCCCACTTTATAAACCCAAAAAAAAGTTTTTTTGGGATCCACTACAATTAATATCATATTTATTCTATTTATAATTTAATTTGTCAATTATATTAATTATTTAATATTACTTAAATTTTATTAAATCAATACACCAATTTCTAATAAATAAAAAATAAAATAAAACTTCACAATAACCAATTTAATTTCACAAAGTAAATTTAGTAAAATACAATTGCAAATTAAAAAAGGAAATGAACGATTCAATTATATAAAAGCCAAACAATAATTCTTTTTTTTTTAAAGTAAAGAAATGGAAGTTGTACACAACAAAAAAGGCAACGATAATTTAAAAAAAAAAATGGTGGTAGAATTCCTATCCCTCTCTCTCCTCATAGTAGAATCTGCTCTACCTGGGTATATACCTAGTACACTCCACAATGCTAAAAATCTACTCCCCAAGGGTTTTTCTTGTATCTAGTCATTAAAAACCTCCCCCACTGGGGAGGGCCTTAGTTAGATTTGCAGCAGGCCAGTCACACGAAAAAAAGAAAAAATAAATAGTAAAAATTTTGTTCCCAACCAATTTGTCCTACTATTAGTATAGAAATGAAAAAGAGAAAAAATAATATGAATAGTATAAAAATATTAAAAATAATAATAAAAAAGTGAATAATAATTTTCTAAAAAGATTAAAAAGTAAATGAGCAACATATAGTGGAGCTGACGAAAATGGTAAAATGAGCAATTTATAGTGGAACGGATGAAATATATTTTAGTATGTACAACATAAGGCAGGATGGGGCAGGACGAAACCGCAAAAGACAAATATAGGGCACAACATTTTACCCCACAACGAAATATAGAACGAGACAGTAAAATAAAAATGCATGACAAATATGAATATTTAGATATTCGTTCTACCCCACTTCATTATCATCCCATTTATTAGGTATTAAGTAAATATATGGCCTTCTAAAATAAAATATACCATACCGACGTTAACAAAATTAATACTAATAATAATGCTCTCGACATTTTTTTTTTATCGCCACTTGGTATATATAATTAAAGATTGAAAATTTCCTACTTCATATTTATTGTGATCGTTTCAATTTAACTGTTGATTAAAATTATTATACAATGTATATGGAAAGACTTGATAGTCTCTAACCAGTGTAGAAATATTATGTTTAATATAATGGCCTCAATCCTAATAATCTATTATTCTTCTCACTATAATTTTTATTTTATTTATATAATTTAATATAAGGTAATTTACATATTAATTCAAAAAGTGAATATATTTACAAATTGCTTCACAATATCTGCATAAAAATGTAACTTTATTCTACACAGAAGTATATTTTTTTTGCACATAATCAATTTGTAATTTTTGTCAATTTTGTGAACCATTTTGTAATTTTCCCTTTAGTATATCCAACCATAAACTTATTTTTTTAGACAATATTTTTATTTTTTAATTCTTATTTTATTATTTTTCCTTTAAATAGTAGTATTTTTTTTCTATCAAATCATTTATATTTTAATTATTATTTTAAAAGTTTTCTTAATTTTCTGTGCACAAAATCCACGAAAAATTTATAGAAGAATGGAGGTACTATTATTTTAATTAAGGTGCCAATAAATGAAAGTCCATTGACATTATTTAGTGGGAAAATAATTTTTTCGTCATCTAATTTTATCTCTTTTTTATTTTGATTCTACTACCTTTTAAATTTTGATTTTCGTCATATAATTTTATTTTATTTTATTTTTGTCCTATTAACTTTCAATTTTTTTTCGTCTTGTAAATTTACCTCTTTTTGATTATGGTACTGTTACACCCTCATTCATGTATAAAAGAGATAAATTTATAAGACCAAAATCAAAAGGAGGTAAAGTTATAGGATACAAATAAAAAATTAAAATTTAATAGGACTAAAATAAGAAAGAGGTAAAATTATATGATGAAAATCAAAATCTGAAAGTTAGTAGGATCAAAATAAAAAAAAGGTAAATCTACATAAAAAAAATTCTCTTATTTATTCAAAGGGGTCAACTCGATAACACTAATCTGAATCATAGGAGTAAACAATCATCAAGTCTTTTTCTAGTCAGAACTCAACGTGTGACTAGATAAAGTGGCCGATCAATTTGATTCATTTACTGCCTTAACCAACTATACTGATTTTCCTTCAAAGTGATTAAATCAAAGAACATTATCTTCAGTAGATGAACACAACATTTTCACTAATTAGAATCATATTTGCATCAATTTGTGCTCATTTTGAGATGAATTTTTAAAGATTTGAATGCATTTAGGGATTTAATTTGATTAATTGTGCTTGATTCTCAAAATATTAACATTGTGAAAATATTACAGGAATTTGAGATGAATTCATGGTACAAATTAATTGAATTATTATTTTGGACTAATTTTATCCCATTAACAAAACTCAATATTGCATATAATTGTAGAAATAAAGTTGAGGATTAATTTGTCATTTTTGCAAGGAGAAGGGTAAATATACATTTTTGTCCTATAAATTTCGTTGACTTTGGTTTTCGTCTTCTTAAGTTTTGAATTTTTGTTTTCGTCCTTTAACTTATAAAAAATTATGGTTTTCGTCTTCTTAAGTTTTGAATTTTTGTTTTCATCCTTTAACTTACCAACAATTATGGTTTTCGTCCTCCAACCCCCTATAACCAGTCACACAACTGGTAATACACACGTAGAATTATTTTTTTTATTTTTTTAAGCGAAATACTGACGTCGAGGTATTTAGAGGGAATTATGTCTTGATGGATAAAATACAGGATTAACCGTAAATTTTCTCCAAAATCAAAACCCTAGTCTCAAATCTAGGCATGGTGCTTGAGAGATTTAGGGAAAAAAATGAACAAAGATCCACAAATCAAAACATTCAAAAGTTTAAATTCTTTTGAGCCCATACTCACTGTACGGAAAGGAAGAGGGATGTCTTCAAAAAATTCGTATGAATCAACGAGTTTCGAGTGCAATATTAAGTGTCATTGTGGTTTCGTTGCACGGTTTGTACATCATATTCAAAAATGAATCAGGACAGAAGATTCTATGGATGTAAGTATTATACGGTATTTGGGATGAAATTTACGGTTAAAAATGTATTTTGTCAAGACCTAATTTCCTCCAAATACCCCCACGTTAGTATTTTGTTTAAAAAAAGAAAGAAAAATATATTCACGTGTGTATTACCGGTTGTATGACTGGTTATAGGTGGCTAAAGGATGAAAATCATAATTTTTGATAAGTTAAAGGACGAAAAAAAAATTTAAAACTTATGATGACAAAAATTATAATTTTTGGTAAGTTAAAGGATAAAAATAAAAATTCAAAATTTAAAAGAAAAAAAACAAATGTTAATGAAGTTTATAGGATAAAAATGTGTATTTTCTCTCATGAGAATATTGTTTTGGTACGAGGGGCCCACACACAAAAGCCAAACACCACCTACTTCTGCAAATTCACCACTGCACATCTCCTTGACCGCCAACAATAACCGCCTGCACAGCCGAGAACAGCGCCCCTGCCACCAAACCACTCTAGCCAAGACTCTGCTTCTGTTCATTCATTACCGTCGAAATCCCCATCTAAGCGCCGCCTCTAGCCACTCTCATCACTGGAAATTAACCGCCGTATGAAAACCGTCAACAGCCTAATCCGTCATCCGCCTTCATTCGTCCAGCTGCTCTGTTTCTCGCCACCCGACCGCAATTCACGCTCCACCGCTCCGATTAACATGGCCGCAGCTTCGATTGGAAACCAGTATTCCTCTCACCTCTGCAGTTGTCGCTGGAAACCGTCGCTCCAGCCTTCAATCGCTGATTCTGTCCGTCGCCGCCTCACCTAACTCCGCGCATCGGCCGTCGGCAGGAAATCCACCATACCACCACGCTCTCGCCTGGATATGAAGCCGTCGCGCAACCGTCTGCCCCAGCCAAGAAGCTCCGCCGTTTACGCCTCTATCAGTAATGTAGAAGGAATTAATTGGGGCCAAAGTTATTAAGCCCAATGTTTATTGTATCAGGGCCAGTTCATTTTGATTAAATGGGAGGATTCACACATCAGACGGGTTACGCAATTTAGTCTAGACGAATCACGCCATTAGGGCAGTAGTTTAGACGGTAGATTAGGAAATTATTGGCCCATTAGGACAGTAGTTTAGGAGGTTACACGGTAGATTAGGAAATTATCCCTTATAGTTTCGACGGTAGATTAGGAAATTATTGTAGTTTAGGAGGGCAATAGGTTAGACGGTAGATTAGGAAATTATTAGGAGAGAACAGATTCTTTGATTGTAATTTTTCAATTCTTGTTTTGGGGATTTCTACTAACAGTAGAATTA
>JAPKLY010002347.1:0-24113 GCA_026898435.1 Prunella vulgaris | reverse complement strand
ATATATATATATATATATATATATATATATATATATAAATAATTTTTGTGAATATAGAAATTTTTCATTTTAAATGTATGAAAATAGAGTTGGAACGTCCAAATAAGATAAGCGTGAGAATAGTTCTAAACTGAGCGAGTATCTTTTTATTATAATACTCCCTCCGTCACAGAGGAATTTGCACCACTGGGATGGCACACGGTTTAAGAAAAATGTATTTTTTAAATAAAGTAGTGGTGTATGGATAAATGTGTGAAAATTTTTGTGAGTGTGCACGCAAATCGATGTTTTTTTTTTTAAGTCGTGTGCACAAACCAAAATGGAAAGTGTGCAAATTGGTCTGGAACGGAGTGAGTATTAATTTTTATTAAATTCTAAGGCACTAATGAAACAAAATTAATTTTTGTGATCATTCATGTATATAACTGATATAATTACTTGCATAAATTATTGTAAACAATTATAAGTCCCCAAACAATTATTGAAATAAACATCAACAAGTAGATATACGTACCATATATGCATGCATTAATATTTAAAGTGAAATTATTTGAAAACGAAGGTGCCATATATAATTTTATTGTTGTTCCATACAAATTAAGCCGGAAACGAGAAAAGAAATTAACAAGTACCATGCACCGATCGAATTCAAACACTGGAGTAGTGAGAGTGGGACAGATCTTCAGAGTTGGGACTCATACACAACACATTAACAAAATACTTGATGTCGTCGTACAGCTGCTGCGCCGCCGCCTTGTCCTGAAGCTCCATCCCATGGAATCCTCCCTGGTTAAACCGATACGACACCGCCACTCTCCGGGACATCAAGTACTGCGCCAATTCCACAGATCTGTCCACTAGCGGGTCTCCGTAGTCGCCCTTGATGTACACTTTCGGTAACCGGTAAACCCGACCCATATACGTCCCCCCGGATATCGGGTTGCAGAACTCGTGGTCCCGGTTCAGATTCCGGGGCAGCGCCAGCGTCCACAGAACGTCGTTCACGTAAAGTGCCACGTACGGGTCGTCGATTAGCCGCAGCTCCGACTGCGTCCTCCTCAACCCGCCGAAGAAGGCCTGGTTGAGAAGCAGCCCCTTGATCTGCAACGGCCAGAGGTTGAAGTCGAGGGCGCGGAGGGCGGCGTGGTAGGCTATGTTGGCTCCGGCGCTGCTTCCGAGGAGGAAGACGCGGGAGAAATCGGCGTACTCGAGCCAGGGATCTCGGCCGCCGATTCCGAGGGATTGGTTCCTGAGCCAGAAGATGGCGGTGAGGGCGTCGTCGAAGGCGGCGGGGAGGCGGTTCTCCGGGGCGAGGCGGTATTCTACGGAGACGACGACGGCGGGGAGCTGGGAGGCGACGTCGTTGCAGAAGTTGTGGTAGATGACGGTGGAGGCGCTGTAGAGGACGAAGTCGCCGCCGTGGAGGTTGATGATGAGGGGGAGTTTTTTGTCCTTGGGGGGGTTTAGGGGGATGTAGAGGCGGAGGTAGGCCTTGGTGCGGGGGCCGAGGTAGACGTCTTGGGAGAGGGCGATCTGCGGCGGTGAGGCGGAGGAGTCGGCGTAAGGAGTGGGGTCCACCATTGGGATTTGGATGGTTCTGTTGAGGGTTCCGTCGCGGTTCCATGAAATTCCGAGGACCTGGAAGGCTTCCTGCCACGTGTGCTTCTGAGGGTAAGAGGAGATTAGTTGGCATGAACACTGGAGAAGAAGAAGAAGCAGGAGGAGCACCACCGGGGTGCGGCTTGATTTTGCCATGAGCAAATTAAAACCCTTGGCGTCGTCCCGAGGTGGTTTTGTGAGGAATTGGTATATATGTCGAGTTTCTTTATAGGAGGCCAAGAGCACTGCACTGCTGCACTTCACAGGGGTAGTATGGTCATTTTATTCTTAACTGCATCACATGTGCACGTTAATAAATCATTTTTCACACCAACTAACCGTGTATAATAATGATATGTACTGTATTAGTTGATCATCGACGACTGTTTTGCATTCTGAATGTAATATTTGGTTGTATTTTGTAAGGGTGGAGGACCCATTGTCCTCCACACTGGTTTAATAAAATTTTTTTACTGATAAAAAAATATATATATGTATGCAAATTAAAATAATTAATATTTGAGTATTGATAAAATTAGATTTTACTTCTAAAATAAAATCTCACTTAAAGGTGGGGTTCTCTGTCCACTTCTCCCTATTTCAGCACACGTCAAGTTTATAGGGTTCGGATCACTCTATTTAAAACTTTCTCCATTTCTTCAATTTCCCTCCATTCTCACCTTTCATTTTAATCTAAGGTCAAAAAATAGCCACATTATATATCAATTAATTTATTTTTAAAAGGAATCACATTTACACTCCTTAATTTCCTTTGATTCAGTCCATTTCGAAATCGAAAAATAAACCATAACGAAACTGACAATCCTAGCCCTACCTATTGCCGATCAATCATGACGAAAAATAAACCATGACGAAACACTGTGTCTTTATTTTGTATTGTTAGAAAAACAGAGGATTTGATTTAGTGCAGGAGGATTCACTAAACATGAAAGAGAAGGAAAAAGAGGGGTAAACGAGTAGATTAAAATTTTTATCTGAAATATATTTTTAAAAAAATTTGAATGATACTAATGAGGCTATTTTTAATCCGTATATTGAAATGGACTGAGTCAAAGGAAATTAAGGAGTGTAAATGTGATTCTTTTCAAAAGTAAATTAATTGATATATGGCATGGCTATTTTTTGACCTTAGATTAAAATGAAAGGTGAAGATGGAAGGAAATTGAAGAAATTGAGGAAGTTTTAAAGGTGACTTACATATAGGTTCAAAAAAGTCACTATATTTACAAATAACTGTGCAGAAAAAAAAGTGCTTCTGTGCAAGTATTTTGAACATATTTGTAAATATAGTGACTTTCTTAAACCTATATGTAAATCATCCAAGTTTTAAATGGAGGGAATCCGGTCCCCAAATTTATATTAGCGATCCTATCGGGAAAATAAAAATCACACTACACATTTTTTTTATTTTAGAGTGTCTCAATTCTTTTTTTATATTTAAAAAATAATAATTTACACTCATAAAAATTAATAAAATATTTTTTATATTTTATTATTTAATTTTACATGCATCTTATATCTTTCTTAATTTACGTGTCTAAATTTTTGAGAAAAATATCTAAAACAATGACAGTGTATGTATGATAATTATATTAAAGTTACATGTTTAGCATATAGAACACCGATGATATTGATTTTTTTAAAGCAAATGCAGGTCTACATAGACTTATTTAGTTTAATGGACAATATAAAAAATTAAAATAAATTAGATAAGATTATAATTTAGAGAATGTTATTTGTGAGTTAAGTAGTATATTCGGATTATTGATGGATTAAAATAATTAATAATGTAAGATAATTTCATTTTGAATGTTTGAATTGTAAGATTAATAATAAAAAAATATGTAATTGACAATTTTACTTTTTATATTATAAATAAAAATAAAATAAATTATGGTTTTTTTTCAATATAAGATGAGTATTTTAGTAAAAATAAATAAAATTGATAATTATCATACATCTCCACTAAGATAATATTCATTCGTAAAATAATTGAATTTTAGTTTGAAACTTTTTATAAATTTTAGACATTTGTCTATTAAACTAAACATCAAATTAAATAAATAATTTAGTTTATCTTAATTTGTCTAACAAATCAAATAAAACCTAAATAATTAAATTTAACAGGTTAATTAGTGAGATAAAATTTAGAAGAGTCTCGCGCATATAGACATGTGTGTGTCTGATCATTTTTTTTTGCAAGTATTGTTCGACCGGTGTAGTTTTAAAGGAAAAAGGAAATCTGAATAACTTGAAAGTTGAAATGGCTCTTGGCCATACTATTACTCCCTACTCCAAATATATTTTACACCTTTTTTTTTTCATTTCATAATACTTTTTATACTTTTAAAATAGAATTATATCACAAGAATTTTAGTTTTACAAAAAAATTCACTACTTTTAAACGCTCACGTAAACATAATCAAATCAAATTCATATTCTAACTTTATTTTTTAATATTTATAAAATTACCCATTAAATTTTGATTAATTTTTCAATTTTTTAAAGAAATGTATATATATTATACCTTGTGAAAGATATTGAGAAAACAAAAAAATATTCACTACATTTTCAAATAATTTACATACTTGGAGATAATATATCAATTAAAAAATAAAATATATGATATAAAATTAAATAATAAAATAAAAATATATTTATAAAAATAAAGTTAGTACGAACAAATATAATTATTGGGGGCGACCAAGCAAAAGAAATCAAAATAAGATATTAAAGTTTTTTTTGTCCTATAATTTATTAAAAATTTGAATTTGATCCACATGGATTGCACATTTTGATTTTGGTCCTATAAATTTGAAAATATTTTGATTTTGGTCCTTTTACAAACTTACAGGACCAAAATTAAATTTAATTTTGATCCTGTAAATTTGTTAAAGGACCAAAATTAAAATATTTTTAAACTTATAGAATCAAAATCAAACTGTATAATTTAAAGAACCAAATTCAAAATGAAGTAAAGTTACAAAACTTATAAATCTTTAATTCCCAAAATACTCCCTCCGTCCATGAAAATTGGACTACCCTTGTTGTGCACGGTTATTAAGAAAAGTAGATGTTGATGTGTAAAAGTGAGTGTATTAGTATAAAAAAATATTTAATTATTAAAAAAGTATTTGATGTGATGTGTAAAAGTGAGTATACGTGTATAAAAAATAAAAATAATGATTGTAAGTTTTTCATTTTAGGTAAGTAGACCATTTATTGTATACGACCATTTAAGGCAACGTGGACCATTTATCGTGGACGGAGAGAGTAATATAGTACAAAAAAATTGATCACTAGTTCACCACATTGATGCTTTTAGCTGTTCCGTACATATTCCATTTAATATCAATTTAAAATGTGTACTTTTTTCGTCCCCACAAAAATTTTTACTTTTCAAATTTTATATTTTCCAATAAAAATATATTTTTGAATTATATAATAATATATAAATAAATGAAACATGCAAATTAGAGTGAAACATGCTGTTGATATGGCGAACTAACACTATCGACATAGGGCAATTACGCTAGGCTTAGCAGGTCGCCAGGGCCCACCCAGATCCGTTGAAGTGCGGAGCTCGCCCATGCAGGGACGACTTAGCTACGTAGCTCGCCCAAAAAAGCTAACCTCTGTCATTACCGGAGCTCGCCCCATGTCCCCCTGTGGGCCTCACCGAGTTCCACCACCATGTAGCATCCGTAAGCCATGCAAGGCATTGAAGCTCGCCCCGGAGCTCGCCGAGCCACTGAAACTCATCTCCGAGCTCGCCCATGAGTTCGCCTGTTAGCCAACTAGATCCCGATGGTTGTACTCTTTTTCCCTCCGTCCGGTTTATCCACAAGGGTGGTTTACGGCGAGGTTTTTAATGAGGCTCATCTAATCTAAGGCATAGTAGTAGGACGAGGCACAACATAGGTAGCAGTGTAAGGGACCAGGACGAGGGTTACGGACCCTCGTCATCACCGGAAGCCATATAGGCTCGTAAGGTGCCGTCTCGCACCCACGCACCTATAAATAAGACCTCTCTTGTACTATTCACATAATTTTTTCACATTTCACAAAATCAATGCAGTGCCTACTACAATATTTCTCTCACTACTCTCCCTCCTCATATTATATCCAAGAACACAAAATCTTGGATTATTGTTTGATGGAATTAATATGTTATAACTAGCCACATAACTAACACGATTAACAAATTCTATCAACAATTTGGCGCTAGAAGGAGGGCTGTCCTTTCCTACATGAATCTGAAAAATTAAAAAACTCAAGAACAAAAAGTTAGGGTTTAGTTGAAGGTTTGAAGATTTGAAGGTGTTCTTGATAAAACTCAAGAACACTTGAAGATACACACACACCCTCATCCCTTGAACAGAGAACCCAGATTTCCAGACAAAAACCCAAGTCCTCGGGTTTCACGAAATCGGTCCGGAACAAGTTTTCAAACGCGCGCGTGCACACGAATAAACCGTACTTCGGACAATTCATCACACACGAGGCTAGACGAAAGCTTGCACAGCTCCGCCTAAGCTGGACGACAACCACTCAGGCGACCTCCATCACTCCGGCGACCTCCCTCCACTTCGACGCCCTTCAGCAAGTTACCCCCTCCGAAACCCAAAAATGGCTAACACTCGAGCCGCCAAGGGACAGACCTCCGCAACTGCGGGAAGGTCTAGAGGGGGCAATCAAAACCAGGCCGAGGTGGAGACCTCACGCCAGGTGGTGGAGACATCACAACCACCTCCCCAGAAGAGCACCGCAGCTCCGCGACCTCCGCGAACTGCGGCGACCCAGGATGACTTGGCCCCCGCTCTGAGGGACCTGGTCAGCAACCCTGACGAGCTCCAACGCACCATCGCGACCCTACAAAGGTTGCAGCAGCGACAGCAGGACGAGCTCGCCCTAGTACCCAGGCGAGCTCCAGCCGCCGAAACCAGGGAGCAGACCAGGCCCACCCAGGGCACCCAAACCAGGGGGGACTACAGCGTACTCCCCACCGAGCAGGAGGTGAGCTCGGCACAAGCTCGCCAGCGCAGGGAGAGGACCGGCAAAGCCAAAATGGTGGAGGAGGGTCCCGCTCCTTACACTGGAAGGGAGTCGGCCTACACCGGGGCATCTGGCACCCACCAATCTCAAAGGAGGGAAGTCCTCCAAGGCCGTCTGGGCCTGAGGTACGAAGAAAATGAGCGTACGGCAGTCCCAGCTGCGTCCCATGGGGACTCCGACCAGCAGCCACGCAGATCAGCCCACGAAAGGCTGAGGAGGCCCGCCGCTGACCGGTTAGGCCCCCACGGCGGACGCCAGTTCCAGCCCGCCACTGAGAGGTCACCCCAGAGTGAGGCACCTCGGGGACGTGCGTCCGCGAGATGCACGACCTTTGAGCACCCTCCGCCGGAGGTGACCCGAGATGGCGAGCTGGCCTCACTGAAAAAGGCCTTTGAAATGCTACAAGCACAGGTAGCAGCCAAGTCTGGCGGACCTGACGCCACGACTCTCCCCACCTCTCCATTGGCACCTGCCATCCTCCGCGCACCGGTCCAGAAAAAAATTCAATTCCCAGTGATGTCCGCGTACGAAGGCGAATCGGATCCAAAGGTCCACCTGGCCAAGTACGCGGATTTCATGATTTTGGTCGGTGCCACCGACCCCACCCAGTGCCGGAACTTCCCGCTGACCCTAGGGGACCGAGCTCACCGCTGGTTCTCTTCACTCGCCCCTGGGTCAATCTGCTCATTTGGCCAACTCTCGCGGGAGTTTTTGGCCCACTTCTCTGGGTTCGGGTCCTACCTCACCCAGAAGCACCGGCTCGCCAACATCCATCAAGGCGAGAGCGAAACCGACCAGCAGTACCTGGAAAGGTTCGATAAGATTCTGCTGGAAGGCGAGCCGGTAAGCAAAGATACCAAGGTCGTCGCAGCGATGGCCGGACTCAAGAGGGGCACCGACCTCTGGAAGGAAATGCACCTCGCATGTCCCAACACTTATAGCGAATTCCGCCACAAGGCGGGGGTGTTTGTGGCTATGCAGGAGGCACTACTGAAAGAAGTTGGTGCCCACGAGGAAAGGAAGCCCTACGGGAAGAAGTCTGGGGGCACCTACAAAGCTCCCCGGAACTTAAAGGCCTTTGGCGAGGGAGACGAGCTCAAAGAAAAGCTCAACCAGGTCCTCACTGTCTCCGTCGACCATGTCTTCACTGCCGTCCAAGGCAAGGCCATGCTGGAGGAGCCAAGGCGGATCCGCCAGGACCACACGAAGCTCAACCCAAACAAATTCTGTGCTTACCATCAGGCCATCGGCCACTTCACCAGCGAGTGCCGAGACCTCCTCAAGCAACTCTGGAAATTTTACGAGGAAGGGAAATTGGCCGAGTTCGTGAAGAAGGCCCCAGCTAATAGACCGAGGTTCGAGAGGAGGGCTACCTCCGATGACGAGGAGGAGGAAGCAGACCAACCTGGTCCCCATCACATACGGAGGGCACCTCCCCAACCTCAGCAAAATATGGAGCCGACTCGGGAACTCTTAGTTCTTGAGGGGGAGATCAGAGCTGCAGGAGGTCTCCAAGACGGGGGATCCTCCATATCCAGAAGAAAGAGGAAGGCCAAAATCCGGGCCATAAATCAAATCCAGGAAGGCAGCTCCGGCCCCATGTCCATCTCACAGCTCGCTGACGAGCTGACATTTTCTTCAGCAGACCTGGAGGGGGTACTGATGCCCCACAACGACTCGTTGGTGATAACCGCCGACATCATGAACGTCCGAGTTCACAGGCTACTTGTGGACACCGGCGCATTCACCAACATTCTCTTCAAATCCACCTTGGATGCCTTAGGTGATTTTGAGTCGTACCTGGAGCCTAGCAATGCTAGGATAGTGGGGTTCGGAGAAGCTGTAACCGTCCCCCTAGGTAGTGTTAGGTTGAGCGTCCAACTTGTATCGGCTGAGGACCCCGAAAGGAGACTGACTAGGCTCATAGATTTCCTAGTTGTCGACCAGCAGTCCTCCTACAACAGGTTCCTTGGCAGCCCTTTTATTAATGAATTCAAAGCGGCGTGTTCGACCTACTACTACTGTTTAAAATTCCCAACTCCAAAGGGTGTCGGAACTATAAAAGGTGACCAGAAAAAGGCCCGAGAGTGTTTACTCCAAATCAAAGATGACCGGGTCAAGAAGTCCGTTACACAAGTCCACATCCTCGAAGAGGACGTACAGATCCCTGCATACGAGCCAAACATTCTAGATGTCATCTCAGTCGAAACTGAAATGATGGAGGTGGGCGATTTGTCAGAAATCAACCAAGGCAATGGACCTGTGCAAGACACACAACCGACACCGATGGAGGACTTGGAAGAAACCCAAGTGTTGAGACCTGCGCAGGGGTCGGCACCTGCGCAGGGACAGCAGCCTACTCCCATGGAGGTAGCTGATGAGGCCCAAGGTGCGGGACCTGCGGGAGGTCAAGAACCAACACCCATGGACGTTGACCCAACTCCCCAGGTCACCACACCATCCCAAGCTGACAGACCACCGGAGGTGCTCACAACCGACGAGCTCGCCCAAGCTGAAAGCCAACCCGATGACCTCGAACCACGCATAGGCCACGAGCCTGCACTGATGTCACAAAGGGAATGGGACGAGTTCATCAGCGACCCGAGGTGGAAAAATTAGAAGAGAAAAGCAACCCCCATGGAGAAATTGACGGCACTCCCGGTGGACCCGGAAAGGGACTTAGAACTTTCATCGGTTCTGAGTTACCTGAACCGTACCGGTCGAGGATGGAGCTCTTCTTGATGACCAACCTAGACGTGTTTGCCTGGTCCCACGAAGATATGACGGGGATCCCATTGGAACATGCTTGTCATAGACTTAACATAGATCCGACGAGGAAACCAGTATGCCAAAAGCGAAGAAAGTATGGACCAGACAAATACGCAGCTCTAACAGTTGAGGTGGAGAAGTTGTTAGACAACAAGCTCATCAAGGAAGCTTTGTGTCCACAGTGGGTCGCGAACCCCGTCCTAGTGAAGAAACACAATGGGACGTAGAGACTCTGCATTGACTTCACGGACCTGAACAAAGCGTGCCCAAAGGACAACTTCCCACTACCTCACATTGATCAGTTGGTGGACAGCACCGCAGGCCATGAGATGATGACATTCATGGACGCTTTCGCGGGCTATCACCAAATAGCTCTACACCCAGATGACCAGGAACACACGGCGTTCTATACCAACAAGAACATGTATTGCTGGGAGAGGATGCCGTTCGGACTCATCAACGCCGGAGCTACCTACCAAAGATTGGTGAACAAAATGTTTGACCAACACATTGGCGAATCCATGGAGGTGTACGTGGACGACATAGTTGTCAAGAGTTAGAGAAAGGAGGACCACCTGGACCACCTGAAACAGACCTTCGACATACTGCGCCACTACAACATGAAGTTGAACCCCAAAAAGACCAGCTTCGGTGTACACTCTGGGAAGTTCCTGGGGCACCTAGTTAGCCAGCGGGGAATTGAGGTCAACCCGACACAGGTCCAATGCATAATCGAGATGGGGATACCCGATTCCGTCTAAAAAATTCAAAGACTAACTGGGTGCATGGCAGCCCTGAACAGATTCATCTCCAGGTCCGGCGATCGAAATCGTCCATTTTTCGAGGCAATTAAGGCAAACACACGAAGGTACAAAGAAGCGTCCAAAGCAAACAAGCTCCACCTCAAGAACTACTTTGTTTGGACAAGTGAATGCCAACGAGCCTTTGAAGATATCAAAACATACCTGGCGGATACACAGGTTCTGTCGAAGCCAATACCTGGAGAGAAGCTTTATCTATACCTAGCCGCGTCGGAGGTGGCCATCAGCTCCGTCCTGGTCCGAGAAGAGGCGAAAACACACCTCCCAGTGTACTACGTGAGCCAAGTCTTACACGAAGCAGAATTGCGGTACACCCCAACAGAGAAGCTGGCTTATGCACTGGTGATGAGTGTTAGAAAATTGAGGCCTTACTTCTTTGACCACCCAGTAGAGATGCTGACAATGTTCCCACTACGTCAAATACTACAGCGCCCAGACACCGCCGGACGCCTGCAGAAATGGTCACTGGAGATAAGCCAATACGGTATAACCTACGCACCCCGAACAGCGATCAAGGGACAAGCACTTGCCGACTTCATCGTCGAGCTAACTTTCCCACAAGATCCGACGAGGGGGGCGTATAGCTCCGTGGCATCTCTACGTGGACGGATCATCAACTAGCATGGCAGCAGGCGCCGGCGTGGTCCTGATCAACCCCGACAGACAAGTCTTCACCTCCGCAATTCGGTTTGACTTTCGAGCAACCAACAATGAGGCGGAGTATGAAGCGTTGATAACAGGACTTAGGCTATCATTAGCTGTGGGAGCAACCAATCTTCAAGTTTTCGGAGATTCCCAGCTAATAATATCCCAAGTCCGGGGGGAATTTGAAGCAAAAGACCAACAGATGATGACCTACCAGAAGATAGCCGCACATCTGATCTCGATGTTTACACAAGTTTACATCAATCAAATACCGCGGCTAGAAAACACACAAGCAGATGCTCTAGCCCGGCTAGCTACTAGCAACGGCGAAGCCGAATTCATGGAGGTTGTGATCACCACACTGAAAAACCCCTCGACATCCGATTACAAGATAAATCAGACCTCGAGTGGGGGGCAAGAGGATAGTGAAGATGGTGAAGATTGGTGCACTCCAATCCGAAAATACTTAGCAGACGGAACAAACCCCGTAGACGCCTGGGAAGCTAGCCGGTTAGTAAAGCAAGCTGCCAGATATACGCTGCTGGATGGCCAGCTCTATAAACGTGGATTCTCTCTACCCCTACTCAAATGCCTAACTAAGAAGCAGGGGTCCGAAGTGTTAGAAGAAATTCACGAAGGGATTTGTGGGGGTCACGCTGGGGGGCAAGCATTGGCATATAAAACGATCAGACAGGGCTACTACTGGCCCACTCTTCGCAAAGACGCCATCAGCTTCGCTCGAAGGTGCCGAAAGTGCCAACTTTTCGCATCCACTCCCCAGCCAACCAGCTTAAGTCGGTTTTCAGCCCATGGCCTTTCGCGAAATGGGGTATCGACTTGATCGGCCCATTTCCACCTGGTAGAGGCGGTGTAAAGTTCGCTGTTGTAGCAGTAGACTACTACACTAAGTGGGCTGAGGCCGAAGCTCTCACAACCATAACCCAAGAAAGGATGATCGGCTTCATTTGGAAAAACCTGATCTGCAGGTTTGGACTCCCGCAGTCGGTAATCACTGATAATGGAAGGCAGTTCGACGGACAGAAGTTGAGGGACTTCTGCAGTTCATGGAACATCAAGAAGCACTACTCAACTCCGTATCACCCCCAGTCGAACGGCCAAGTCGAGGCTGTAAACAAGATCATGAAACACATATTAAAGCTCCGCCTCGAGGAAAAGAAAGAAAGCTGGGCAGATGAACTCCTGGAGGTCCTATGGTCTTACAGAACTTCCTATAGGGCCAGTACCGGGGAGACCCCGTTTGCCCTAGCCTTCGGGACTGAAGCCATAGTCCCGGTAAAAGTCCAGAACAAGACTTGGAAGGTGGTGGGATATGATGAAGAAAAGAATGATGAAGCCTTGGCAGTTGAAAAAGATCTGATCGAAGAGACCAGAGCTTCATCAGAAATGAAAAACGCCACCTACAAGCGCAGAGCGGAAAAATATTACAACTCTCAGGTCCGAGACCGAAAGTTCAAGGTCGGGGACCTGGTGTTGAAAAAGAAGTTGATGGCCCCACCAGGTGTATTTGGGTCAAATTGGGAAGGACCATTCCGGGTCACTGCAGCCAAGGATGAAAATATCGCTATCGCAAGTAATATCGCAACCTTAAATTTATGGAAATATCGATGGATATATCGATATCGCATATCGATATCGCAAAAAAAATAGAAAAATAACGGAAATTTTATTAAAATTTTGGAAATTTAATATGAAATTTTAGGGATTATTATAGCATGTTATTATCCATATGTTTCATTTAATATCACAAAAAAATTGACATGTTTAAAGCAAATAAATAGATAATGGACTATATAATCATTGTCTGTCATTAATTAATTAATAATATAATACATAAACAATAAAAGATGATTTGAATTACATGATACAATACATTTAGTACCAAAATGATGACCTATGAGGTTCAAATGTAGAAGATGGAATCCCATCTTTGTCCAAACAATATTGGTACCAACTCATTGCATTAGAATAATCCTGCATATAGTTATGCACATGTCATTCATATGTTTCTCTATCGCTTCCAACTGTTTCACCATAGATTGGATAGTGTGCACTAACCCAATGAATTTGTTGATATGAAAATTGATGCTGAAACACATTTCGAGTATTCCAACCAAATTGTGAACTCGAATGTGTGTCAGAAGCATATGAATCTTGAGACATATCACTATGATCAGTGCCCAATAAAAAAAATATATGTATAAAAATAAAACCATGAAAGAATATACAATCACTAAAAAAAATTATCATTTGAAAATTGTATAAAAATATAAAAAAAGAAAAAATTGCGATTTTTTATGTAGTGCGATATTTTGCGATATATCTGCGATATTTCCCGATTTTCAATTAATTTTGTACTACGAGTGAACCGATATCGATATTGATATCGATATTTTGCGATATTTTGCGATATATCCACGATACTTTGTAAAAAATACATTGTACCCCAATATCCATATCGCATACTCAAAATTTGCGATATATCCGCGATATATCCGCGATATTTCGCGATATTTTCATCCTTGACTGCAGCCTGGCCGAACGGTACATATGATCTAGAAGACGCAGAAGGCAAAGCTTCGTCATACACCTGGAGCTCGGCACATCTAAAAAAGTTCTACCAATAGACTAGAATTCTGTAATAGACTAGTCGAAGGTTGGCATCAGAAATGTAGATGGCAACCGATGTAAATTACGTTGCTGAAAAAATTCAGAAAAATTCCCAAGTGTTTGGACCTGCGCAGCTCCCCAACCAGGCGAGCTGCACTTGGTCGCCCACTACTCTTGGTAGCTCGCCCACTTTCTCAAAAAAAAATAAAAAATTGTAATGCGCAAGGGACCAAGGTCCCAAACGTTGTAATTAAATAGCTCGAAGGCAAAGGCCAAAGTGCCCAAGGTCGCGAAGGTACCCTTCCTAAAGGGTTGCTAAGCACCTACTGCCACAAGTTAGAAAAATTTGCGAAAAAGACAGAAACGTCTAAGGCAAGGTTCATGAAACCCAATGGCCCAACGTGAATCAATCGAAGTGCAGTTCCCTGCCCTAAGTGGTCTAAGACGAACGATTCGCGGCCTTAAGTGGCGTAAGACGAAGAATACGCACTCTCAAAACAGAGGTACAATTCGTAGTCGTAAGTGACGTAAAACGAACGATTCGCTTCTCAAAGTAGAATAAGACGAACAATTATGTACCAAGAAAATAAACAAGAACGAGCTATTTAAGAAATTATAACGTAGAAGCACAAAAACATAAATAAAAAGAGTTGGACAAAAAATGCTCGACTTATATTCAAAAGGATACTTAAGAGATTTTCAAGCCAAAAATATACTTGAAAAAATCCTAAGTATGAGTAGTAGTGCTGGCCACAAAGGCCGACCAGCTGGCCATCTTTGAACTACAAAAAGCTCCTTCTGGGCGAGCTGTATGTGCCCGGCGAGCTGAAACTACTTGAACGAAAAACATAAGACTACAAAAACAGAACTCCTTCTAGGCGAGCTATGAAGCCTGGCGACCTGCTACAACTTGGGAAATAAGAGCTAATCTAGGAAAGCAAGAAAAAGCCTAAGTCCCGGGGGCGTCAGCAGGGGCGGTGGCGACCTCAATCGGGGCAGCGGCAACCTCAGCGGGGACGGGAGTGACCTGGGCACTGGGAAGGGCGAGTTCGGCCTCTGAAGTGATATTACCAGTCAGCGCACTGGCGTCGAACTCACCCAAGTTTAGCATGGCATCCCCACAGGCCTCCTGCAGTTGCTCGACAGTGAGATGGGCCTGCTCCTCCCCACCGGCGACCTCCCCCTCAGCAATGTCCAACTCCGGCACCTCGACTGTTTTGATAATTCTAAAGCGGTCCGGTACAAAGTCGAGAGGAATGCCGATCTCAGGTAGGTCGCCAATATCTAGCTCGGCGCCATCTGGAAAGGGAACCCGGTCCAAGCAGGCCTTGAAATCGCCCACCACTGCCTCCATCTCATCATCCTTGTGAGCTCGCGCCCACCAGAGAGTCCGTAAAACTTCAGCGTAACATTGGACGCATCCTTTGTCAGAGGCCTCGGCCTTCACGGCCGCCAGATCCGGTGAGGAGAAGGCAACATTACGCAGCTCGGCGATCTCATTAGCTTTCGCCTCCAACTCGCCCCTCAGCCTCTCGCAGTCGGCGTTTGAGCTCTTCACTAGACCCCGCTGCAGTGCGAGATCTTTCTTCGTGATTCCGTGGCTGCCGACCTCTTGGGCGAGCTGGGTGGCGAACTCCTCTTCCTTGGCTTTTATTCTTGCCTCCGTCTCCTGTTCGAGCCGGGCGAGCCGGTGTTGGACGGCGTCAAGCTGTTGAAGGGCACTCTGCTCGGTGGCCAACGAAGCCTCGGCCCTCTCCTCGGCGAGCTGCGCCTGTTTTTTCGCCTTGTCGGCTGAGTCCGCCAATGCCAACATTCGCTTGTTCCTGTCAGAACGACCTGCCTCCAGCTCGTCGATCTGCTCAAGGGCCTTTTGGTTGGCGAGCACCACCCTGCTCGCATAGTGGGTCGAGAGAAGAAGATTCTCTCTCAGATCCTGGCTATTGATACCCGCCACCAGTGGGGTCGTCCAGTGCCTAGGCATCTCACTCACAGCATTCCGGGCTATGCCCGGAGGAAGATTCCGCATCGATGTGAGAGAGCGAGATCGCTCAAAGGCATGCAAGGCCTCGTGGTGGTTCGGGAAGGCAATTGGGGCATAACTGCGGAATCAAAACAGATGGAAAATGTTAGAAAAATAAAATAATAATGGGCAAAGGAGGTCAGTTGGGCGAACTACTTACTGAATTCGGTCGGGATCCCAACCCAGCAGGGTGTCGTCGGTAGTTTGAACCCCGAACGGAGACGGCGAAGGAGGCGAGCTCCGGATGGGCGTGGCCGCCAGCGGGGCAGCAGATTGAGCGGAACCCCCCTGCCTCGATCTCGCCGAGGTCCTCTCGACCCGATCGGACTCCTCATCGACCAGCCCGTATACCTTGTCCTCTTGCGAGCCTGGGTGTTCTCCACACCAACTCGGGACCCTTCACCCCGTTGGGGTCCTTTCTTCCCTCGACCTCGCTCAGAGGGGGCACAGCTCGTCCCCCACCTAGGCAGGCCCTGGCGACCTCCGATGCCTTGGTCTATTCGGGAGCTTTAATCTTCTCCTTCTGAGCTCCCAACCCTCCCGCCTCCCCCTTTTTGGAGGCGAGCTCTGCCTCCTTGCTCACCTCCAGCACGAGCACGGATGGCAGAGCAAGTCGGTTGGGGCGAGGTGGGCCCATCTCAAATCGCTCTTTTACAATCCGGTAGGCCTCGGGGACCTCGGCGATCGGAATAGCGATGAAGCTACCACCTGCACAAAAAATCACGAATATCAGCATAATGGGCGAGCTACATTCCCCCCCCATAGGCGAGCTGCATAAAGTTGGACCTGGGAGCTCGGGACCTTGGATATCGAGGTGGTGCGGCAATGTAAGGAGTCCGGCGAGCCGCAGGCAGTGGTGCGCACACAGGTGGGCGACCTGTCTGTCCTTCTCGCTCCTCAAGCAACAGATGGCGCGTACCACGTCAAACTGCTCCGACACTCTAGGCCTCCCCCGGCTGGATTTGTGTCACTTCGGAACTGCAAAAACAAAGAAAATTAGGATTAGTATACCTAATTCAACCCACGCACACCGAAATAAGCGATCTACTGCTGGCTTCCCCATATCCCTCCGGAGTGGGGATACGGTCACCCCGCCCATGATACGTGCTGGAGGCTCGCCAGTCGCCGCCTATGAAGAAAAATTATTTCTTCCAATCACGGATTTTATTGGGCAGGTCCCCCAGAAATTTCTCCCCCGGACGAGCTTTCAGATAATAATATCCTGCGCCGTCCTGTGTCTGTTTGGTCACGGTGAAAATCTCGCCCAAATCCGCCGAGGTCGTCGCGTTCTCATAACCCTCCAGCCCAAAAACGGACAGGGCGGCGAGAAGGTTGCTCCACGCTTTCGGTGTGAGTTGGGTGATGGCCAGATTATTGTCAGCTAGATATTGGCCAATAATTGGATGCAGCGGCAACGAAAGCCCGACCCTCAGAACATCTACATTCAAGGCGGTCATCCCCTCAGGAGGTGCGTCGGCCCGCTCATCCTTCATTGGAGCGTACATGAAGATGTCCAGAGGGATGCGATACTCCCTGCGTATGATGGGCAGGTCGCATTCATTAATTAGGCTCACCACCTCGCCAGCTTTGAACTCAGAGGGGCCAACTTCTTCCAGGTCGGCGGGGTCGGGGTGAGGTACCCGATTCGGGCAGGGGAAGCTCGCCGCGTACTCGGTGATATACTCATTCCAGTCGAACGGGTGAACCACCTGGGTGGGGACCTGGTACTCCACCAGCTGGGGTTCCGGGGAGCCAATACGGCGGAACCATTCGAGTGTAACTTCCTCCAGATCGCCACCCTCCTCGCCTACCTCGGCGTTACCCTCATCAACCTCCTCGGGTCCCTCGTTGCCGCTGGCAACTCTTTCCTCTTGGGCGACCTCAACGCCTTCCTCCCATACCTCGCGGTATATAGAACTGGAGGCTCCTTCCTCTGCATTGGGACGGATTTCGCTGGGCAGCTCGCTACGCAGCTCACCGGATACTCGGCGAGCTACCGAGGTCGCCTCGGAGCTGGAGCCGATTTCCACATACGAAACCCGGGGCAATTCCTCCTCGGTCATTGGCCGTTTGTCGGGATTTCGGCCCGATAGGGTTCTACTTGAAGAGCGTGTCGACATGGTCTCAGAAAAGTTCAAAGGTCCCGTAGTCCAAAATCCCACAGTCGAGAGTCGGGGAGATTCAAGAGTTCCTCGGTACAATCCACGGTCCAAAAATCCCGTAATCCCGAAGAAACAACAGAAAAATCAAGCAAAAGAGGGAAGAAAAGGGAAAAGAAATCGAATCCTACCTTGGAGAGCCTTCGAAAATCCGTCGAACTCGAGAAAAATCGATCGCCGGGAAAGCTCTGGAATTCGAAATGCAGAAAGTGAAGAAATGAATCCACCTCACCCTATTTATAGACGTCGGGGCGAGGTGCAATATTCACGAAACACAAGGGCCTGTCTGCAAAAAATTTAAAAGATGACATTATTGTGGGTGGGAACCGAGGTCTCAAAAGGCGTGCATGACCCATGGATTCCCGCACCACGTCAGCCAGAAGCAACTGCCTAGGTCGAGCTTGCCTGTCAACCCAACAATCACCCATAGGTAGTTCGCCAAGTTTTAAGTTTTCCAGCTCGCTTGCACATTTGACAAGGTCATAATGCATGCGAGCTGGGGGGCAAATGTTGATATGGCGAACTAACACTATCGATATAGGGCAATTACGCTAGGCTTAGCAGGTCGCCAGCCCACCCAGATCCGTTGAAGTGCGGAGCTCGCCCATGCAGGGACGACTTAGCTACGTAGCTCGCCCAAAAGAGCTAACCTCTGTCATTACCGGAGCTCGCCCCATGTCCCCCTGTGGGCCTCACCGAGTTCCACCACCATGTAGCATCCGTAAGCCATGCAAGGCATTGAAGCTCGCCCCGGAGCTCGCCGAGCCACTGAAACTCATCTCCGAGCTCGCCCATGAGTTCGCCTGTTAGCCAACTAGATCCCGATGGTTGTACTATTTTTCCCTCCGTCCGGTTTATCCACAAGGGTGGTTTACGGCGAGGTTTTTAATGAGGCTCATCTAGTCTAAGGCATAGTAGTAGGACGAGGCACAACATAGGTAGCAGTGTAAGGGACCAGGACGAGGGTTACGGACCCTCGTCAACACCAGAAGCCATATAGGCTCGTAAGGTTCCGTCTCGCACCCACGCACCTATAAATAAGACCTCTCTTGTACTATTCACACAATTTTTTCACATTTCACAAAATCAATACAGTGACTACTACAATATTTCTCTCTCTACTCTCTCTCCTCATATTATATCCAAGAACACAAAATCTTGGATTATTGTTTGATGGAATTAATATGTTATAACTAGCCACATAACTAACACGATTAACAAATTCTATCAACACATGCAATTAGAGTGAAACATTCAAATAAGAAAATGAGCAAATTCTTATAAAATAAAGAAAATATTTTATATGAAGGATTTGGGATAAATAGTATGTTGTAGAGTTAATTTTGATTTCAATATAAAATACTACGTTTGATTTAATTTTAATTTTACAAGTTCCAACACTGTTTTTATACATCTAAACAAAAAATAATTTACACTCGTATATTTATTTATTTTAGATAATACTCTCTCCGTCCCGCTAAAAATTTTTCGTTGCTTTTGGGCAAACGAATTAAGGTAAAAGTAAAAAAATATAAGTGATATGATGAGAAAAAGTATAAAAAGTATTGAAAATAATAAAAAAAAATGAATTGTAGTTTCTAAAAAATGTAAAAAAACAATGAGCAACATATAGTAAAACGGACGAAAATGACAATATAAGTAACTTATAGTGAGATGAAGAAAATATTATTTATAATTATGAAAATTATCATAGAAACGAGTGATTGATTACCTACACTTTAATAAAAGCACGAGGAATGAACGAGACTATGAGAACAGCGTGCATATTGCTCATCTAATACCATTATTATCTCATCAATTATTATGTTGGTTTATTATATAGCACGTTGGTATGTGGTCATTGATGTGACATGTATGATGTAACGTCGCCAACTGCCACCATCTTACCACATTAAGATGGTATTCATTGGGCCTTCTCCCATGCACAAACCTAAAAGCATGTTTTTTTTACTGCCATGTTCAAAAGCAAAAAAATTTTACATTTAAAACTAAACTCATCCCCACTTTATAAACCCAAAAAAAAGTTTTTTTGGGATCCACTACAATTAATATCATATTTATTCTATTTATAATTTAATTTGTCAATTATATTAATTATTTAATATTACTTAAATTTTATTAAATCAATACACCAATTTCTAATAAATAAAAAATAAAATAAAACTTCACAATAACCAATTTAATTTCACAAAGTAAATTTAGTAAAATACAATTGCAAATTAAAAAAGGAAATGAACGATTCAATTATATAAAAGCCAAACAATAATTCTTTTTTTTTTAAAGTAAAGAAATGGAAGTTGTACACAACAAAAAAGGCAACGATAATTTAAAAAAAAAAATGGTGGTAGAATTCCTATCCCTCTCTCTCCTCATAGTAGAATCTGCTCTACCTGGGTATATACCTAGTACACTCCACAATGCTAAAAATCTACTCCCCAAGGGTTTTTCTTGTATCTAGTCATTAAAAACCTCCCCCACTGGGGAGGGCCTTAGTTAGATTTGCAGCAGGCCAGTCACACGAAAAAAAGAAAAAATAAATAGTAAAAAATTTGTTCCCAACCAATTTGTCCTACTATTAGTATAGAAATGAAAAAGAGAAAAAATAATATGAATAGTATAAAAATATTAAAAATAATAATAAAAAAGTGAATAATAATTTTCTAAAAAGATTAAAAAGTAAAAAAGCAACATATAGTGGAGCTGACGAAAATGGTAAAATGAGCAATTTATAGTGAAACGGATGAAATATATTTTAATATGTACAACATAAGGCAGGATTGGGCAGGACGAAACCGCAAAAAACAAATATAGGGCACAACATTTTACCCCACAACGAAATATAGAACGAGACAGTAAAATAAAAATGCATGACAAATATGAATATTTAGATATTCGTTCTACCCCACTTCATTATCATCCCATTTATTAAGTATTAAGTAAATATATGGCCTTCTAAAATAAAATATACCATACCGACGTTAACAAAATTAATACTAATAATAATGCTCTCGACATTTTTTTTTTTTTATCGCCACTTGGTATATATAATTAAAGATTGAAAATTTCCTACTTCATATTTATTGTGATCGTTTCAATTTAACTGTTGATTAAAATTATTATACAATGTATATGGAAAGACTTGATAGTCTCTAACCAGTGTAGAAATATTATGTTTAATATAATGGCCTCAATCCTAATAATCTATTATTCTTCTCACTATAATTTTTATTTTATTTATATAATTTAATATAAGGTAATTTACATATTAATTCAAAAAAAAAGTGAATATATTTACAAATTGCTTCACAATATCTGCATAAAAATGTAACTTTATTCTATACAGAAGTATATTTTTTTCTGCACATAATCAATTTGTAATTTTTGCCAATTTTGTGAACCATTTTGTAATTTTCCCTTTAATATATCCAACCATAAACTTATTTTTTAGACAATATTTTTATTTTTTAATTCTTATTTTATTATTTTTCCTTTAAATGTAGTATTTTTTTTTCTATCAAATCATTTATATTTTAATTATTATTTTAAAAGTTTTCTTAATTTTCTGTGCACAAAATCCACGAAAAATTTATAGAAGAATGGAGGTACTATTATTTTAATTAAGGTGCCAATAAATGAAAGTCCATTGACATTATTTAGTGGGAAAATAATTTTTTCATCATCTAACTTTTTCTCTTTTTTATTTTGATTCTACTACCTTTTAAATTTTGATTTTCGTCATATAATTTTATTTTATTTTATTTTGGTCCTATTAACTTTCAATTTTTTTTTGTCTTGTAAATTTACCTCCTTTTGATTATGGTACTGTTACACCCTCATTCATGTATAAAAGAGATAAATTTATAAGATCAAAATCAAAAGGAGGTAAAGTTATAGGATACAAATAAAAAATTAAAATTTAATAGGACTAAAATAAGAAAGAGGTAAAATTATATGATGAAAATCAAAATCTGAAAGTTAGTAGGATCAAAATAAAAAAAAAAAGGTAAATCTACATAAAAAAAATTCCCTTATTTATTCAAAGGGGTCAACTCGATAACACTAATCTGAATCATAGGAGTAAACAATCATCAAGTCTTTTTCTAGTCAGAACTCAACGTGTGACTAGATAAAGTGGCCGATCAATTTGATTCATTTACTGCCTTAACCAACTATACTGATTTTCCTTCAAAGTGATTAAATCAAAGAACATTATCTTCAGTAGATGAACACAACATTTTCACTAATTAGAATCATATTTGCATCAATTTGTGCTCATTTTGAGATGAATTTTTAAAGATTTGAATGCATTTAGGGATTTAATTTGATTAATTGTGCTTGATTCTCAAAATATTAACATTGTGAAAATATTACAGGAATTTGAGATGAATTCATGGTACAAATTAATTGAATTATTATTTTGGACTAATTTTATCCCATTAACAAAACTCAATATTGCATATAATTGTAGAAATAAAGTTGAGGATTAATTTGTCATTTTTGCAAGGAGAAGGGTAAATATACATTTTTGTCCTATAAATTTCGTTGACTTTGGTTTTCGTCTTCTTAAGTTTTGAATTTTTGTTTTCGTCCTTTAACTTATAAAAAATTATGGTTTTCGTCTTCTTAAGTTTTGAATTTTTGTTTTCATCCTTTAACTTACCAACAATTATGGTTTTCGTCCTCCAACCCCCTATAACCAGTCACACAACTGGTAATACACACGTAGAATTATTTTTTTTATTTTTTTAAGCGAAATACTGACGTCGAGGTATTTAGAGGGAATTATGTCTTGATGGATAAAATACAGGATTAACCGTAAATTTTCTCCAAAATCAAAACCCTAGTCTCAAATCTAGGCATGGTGCTTGAGAGATTTAGGGAAAAAAATGAACAAAGATCCACAAATCAAAACATTCAAAAGTTTAAATTCTTTTGAGCCCATACTCACTGTACGGAAAGGAAGAGGGATGTCTTCAAAAAATTCGTATGAATCAACGAGTTTCGAGTGCAATATTAAGTGTCATTGTGGTTTCGTTGCACGGTTTGTACATCATATTCAAAAATGAATCAGGACAGAAGATTCTATGGATGTAAGTATTATACGGTATTTGGGATGAAATTTACGGTTAAAAATGTATTTTGTCAAGACCTAATTTCCTCCAAATACCCCCACGTTAGTATTTTGTTTAAAAAAAGAAAGAAAAATATATTCACGTGTGTATTACCGGTTGTATGACTGGTTATAGGTGGCTAAAGGATGAAAATCATAATTTTTGATAAGTTAAAGGACGAAAAAAAAATTTAAAACTTATGATGACAAAAATTATAATTTTTGGTAAGTTAAAGGATAAAAATAAAAATTCAAAATTTAAAAGAAAAAAAACAAATGTTAATGAAGTTTATAGGATAAAAATGTGTATTTTCTCTCATGAGAATATTGTTTTGGTACGAGGGGCCCACACACAAAAGCCAAACACCACCTACTTCTGCAAATTCACCACTGCACATCTCCTTGACCGCCAACAATAACCGCCTGCACAGCCGAGAACAGCGCCCCTGCCACCAAACCACTCTAGCCAAGACTCTGCTTCTGTTCATTCATTACCGTCGAAATCCCCATCTAAGCGCCGCCTCTAGCCACTCTCATCACTGGAAATTAACCGCCGTATGAAAACCGTCAACAGCCTAATCCGTCATCCGCCTTCATTCGTCCAGCTGCTCTGTTTCTCGCCACCCGACCGCAATTCACGCTCCACCGCTCCGATTAACATGGCCGCAGCTTCGATTGGAAACCAGTATTCCTCTCACCTCTGCAGTTGTCGCTGGAAACCGTCGCTCCAGCCTTCAATCGCTGATTCTGTCCGTCGCCGCCTCACCTAACTCCGCGCATCGGCCGTCGGCAGGAAATCCACCATACCACCACGCTCTCGCCTGGATATGAAGCCGTCGCGCAACCGTCTGCCCCAGCCAAGAAGCTCCGCCGTTTACGCCTCTATCAGTAATGTAGAAGGAATTAATTGGGGCCAAAGTTATTAAGCCCAATGTTTATTGTATCAGGGCCAGTTCATTTTGATTAAATGGGAGGATTCACACATCAGACGGGTTACGCAATTTAGTCTAGACGAATCACGCCATTAGGGCAGTAGTTTAGACGGTAGATTAGGAAATTATTGGCCCATTAGGACAGTAGTTTAGGAGGTTACACGGTAGATTAGGAAATTATCCCTTATAGTTTCGACGGTAGATTAGGAAATTATTGTAGTTTAGGAGGGCAATAGGTTAGACGGTAGATTAGGAAATTATTAGGAGAGAACAGATTCTTTGATTGTAATTTTTCAATTCTTGTTTTGGGGATTTCTACTAACAGTAGAATTA
>JAPKLY010002346.1:0-26113 GCA_026898435.1 Prunella vulgaris | reverse complement strand
CAGCACTCAAATTAATAGAAAGTTGATCTGAGAGATTGTATCAACATTTTTTTTTTAAAGAAGAAGAAGAGATTGTATCAACATATTTGTGTGAATGATGGTTTGGTAGTTTTGTACTATTGGTGGAGAACGGAAATATATCATGAAATTCATATTTTGAAAGTTATAAAATAATGAATATTTGATGAAGAAGAATAAAAATTGTGTATAAGAATTAGATCAATAATATCATTTTATTTTTCAATAATTTAAACACTAATAAATATTTTAACTATTTAAATTACTCTCTGGCCACTGGGCTCCTTATTTTATTGAGAGATCCAGGTTCAATTCCCTTTGGGAACGAATTAAAGAGAGATATAAGGTGACTTGGAGAAAATTTTGGAGTTGTTGGAGATTTGGGGAACTAACTTCTAAATATTAATAACTAACTTTCAACCGATAAAAAAAACTATATAAATTATTAATAATTAGTATTAAAAAATAGCATTATAATATTTAGGTTTAATATATCAAATTGTAGTAAAATAATTTTAAATATTAAATATTTGACAAAAAAAGTCAAAATTAGTGATTCGTGAAATAAGTAGTGATTTATATTGCATTAACTATTTTTCATATAAAATCTACTCTAAAATGAAAATTATAAGTGTAATAATTTTTATTTTTTTTGTGTGTGTGTAAATGTGGGTTGGATTTTGAAATCGCAATCTCAAAATGAAACTAAATGGGGGACATGATATCCCATGTTCAATCGAGAAAATTCCAAAACAAACACACTTTTAATCAATTCCTGTTATTTTCGCATGCAAAGTTTGAATTTTTATCTTAGAGTTCATTTGGTTCAATGGATAAGATAAATAACTCTAGATAAATTAGACAAGATTATAATTTAGAGATTATTATCTAGGAGTTAAATAGTAAATTTGGATTGATGGATTAAGATAATTAGTACTGTAAGATAATTTCATTTTGAATGTTTGGATTGCAAAATTAATAATAAAAACATATGCAATTGATAATTTTGCCCTCTATATCATAAACAAAAATAAAGTGAATTATGGTTTTTCTTTTCAATATAAGAGGAGTATTTTAGTAAAGATTAAAATAATGAATTATTATCATACCTCTTCCTAAGATAATATTATCTTCCATTCATAAGATAATTAAATTTTATTTTTGGGCTTTTTATTAATCTTGAGATTTTGTCCATTAAATCAAACATCAAATTAGATAAGATAAATTAATTTATCTTAACTTATCTAACGAACTAAATGAGGCCTTAATAGACTTAAATCACATATCTCAATGCTATAATTTCAATAATTTGTTGTTACTGACTATGAATGAAATGCAAGTATTGTGTAAATTTATTTTAAATTATTATTATTGTTATTGATTAATGAAATTGATATATATTATCAAAATTATTATTATTGTTATATATTATTAATTGTTGAAATTATTATTAATATTATTTTTTTAATTAGAGAATTTTTATAAAATAATCCACGAATGCATGAGACATGGTCTCATTATATAAATAATATAATTTATGTACGTATAGATTTATGTCAATCATTTTTTTTAAATGAAGCTAAAATAGTTGAAGAAATCAATAGTTAGGGTTGGTCATTCGATCAAGTCGATCGGTTCGATCGTATTTTTGGACCAAATCAAAATAATCAAATTTTTTTATTATCGACAAAATCGAACTAAAATGATGATAAAATCAAATGAGACCGTCCGTTCAGCCAAAAATAATATATATTTATAAAATTATATTTTAAAAAATAAAAACTTTGCATCACAAATATGATTAGTTCAATACCAACAATTTAAAGAAATATATTATATTATATTAATTTGATATGTATATATATTATACTCACACTTTTCTTTTTCGTCTGTCCCACAATTATTTTCACACCCTATAAATGAAAACTATTACTTTAATTTTATCCTCACAATAATCACATATTTACACAAAATATTATTATTTTTAAATTTAATCCAACTAATCACATTATTTTAATAATATAACTTTACACATCACTCTACTTTTCTTAAAAATTGTGTAATCCTAAAAGTAAAAACAACTTTGGAACGAAGGGAGTATATATTATGTTTTTTTTTTAAAAATTTATGTAATGGAAATTTATATAGTTCAATATACAATTTAAATGTGTACTCATATGAGTTCTGAAAAAAAAAAACAAAGGATTTACACGCCGCTTGATAGATAAGATAAGGACAATAATATGGACTTTAGTACTGGCAAACTATTTTGCTAGCTTGGTAGGAGATATAAATTTATATTGACACGGTATTTTATGTTATAACCTAAAAAATAGTCATATTATACATTTTTCACTATTCACTTTGTAATAAATCATATCACCTCTCACCATTACAATTTTTGTATGAGTTGAATAGTAATTTTTATTCTTATATATCTACATATTACACTCTACCAAGTGAAATTATTTTTTCTCTCTTTATATATTTCACCCTATCAAGTGAGATTACTTTTTAAGACTATTTAATGTAATTTTTCTATTACACCCTACCAAATAACATATATGAATTTTACTTACAAAATTTGTAATAGATAAGTTTTAATTAAATTTGAGGATAATTTATATACCAATTATTCTAAGGGTAGCATGGTTATTTTGGCAAGTTTGTTTTGAAATCCTATTCCATCTCTTTAATTTATATACCTTATCCCTTAAGAGTTGGACTTTTTAGTGTATTAGGCAGCCGATAAAATTCCTTTTGTTCTTCTTATCATATTCCATCTTTTTAGTTTTCTGCCATGTGGAGGTTTGCAGCTTAGATATTTTTGAATTTTATATATCATTAGTGAGGAGTATTATTTCGAGGACTTAAAGTATTTATGTTTATAGGTTAAAGTAGTATAGGATTTTTGAAATTGGGAAGCAAGTAGTGAGGTGGCAAGAGTCACCACAATGTGGAATTCGACCACTACTCCTTAGTGGAGAAATTGCCGATCAGTTCAGATTTTTTGGGGGAGTTTCGGATCAAATATCTCTTTAAATAGAGGAAATTGCAGTTCTGGTCCCTCAGGACACGGCCTTGATCACTTTTGGTCCCAAGGTGTGCAAAACTAGTCCCATACACATTTTTTTGTTGCATTTTTTATCTCAACGTCAAAAAACTAACGGTTTTGACGGAAATAAACCTCGTGCCTTGCACGTGCCTTTTCATTTGTCTTGGTGAAGAGAAGAAAACACTAAACCCTAATTTTGGAGAAGAGAAAAAACGCGATGGAGAAGTTCTGAAAATTCAATACCCTAATTTTGATTTCGCCCCAATTTCTCAAACACCATAAATCTCATACTTGGAATCCCTTATTACACTAATATCTGTTCGATTTGGAGACGAGAGCTAAAATGATCCGAAGGAAGCATCTGATTCGATTTGGAGCTCTGGACTACAGTAAGTACTATATTTTGAATTATGTGGAGTGTGAGTTATACTTGAATGATATTATTTGTTATGTGAAGGTTAGGAAATTCGTATTTATTTTTCTGTGAAGGTCTGAAAATTGGAAATTCATATTTATTCGTTTAAAATTAGTGAATGTATATGTTTTGTGTTTTTTTTCTCCAGAGAAGATGCATACACTTTCTTGAATATGTTATGTTTTCTTAAATTAGTGTTCTTTTAAATTGCAGAAGGGATATTGTTCTTACATACTATCAAAGTACATCATGGGGGACAGATTAAAGAAATATCCGATGGGAATTTTGAGTATGTTGGAGGAACCATCAGTGCTTTTGATTATGTTGATACTTGTAATATTGATATTAACTATTTAAATAAGTTATGTGAGCAACTTGGATATCGTGGTCCTAAGGCATACTATGGGAAAGACAACCGTGGAAAGCTATACTTAGTTGGAGGATTTTATGAGATTGAGAGGGTTCTAAATGAGGGTATTATGAAGGTAAGTCACTTGTACTTGAGTGCTGAAAGAGATGATATACTAACTGAGGATGAGCCAATTGAGGGTAAGGCAGAGTATATTGATGATGCTGCTGCAACTGAGGATGTGAATGTTGAAAGAGGGATCACTGAAGTCATTCCAATGCAGCCATTTGAGGATGTAAATGCTGAAAGTGAGGCTACTGAAATTCCTCCATTGCAGCCAACTGAGGATGTAAATGGTGAAGGAGAGGCCACTAAGATCCCTATATTGAAGCCAACTGAAAGTAAGACAATGAAGAAGGGATTTACAGCCGGATGCAGACCATGGATTGGTGTTGATGGTTGCCATTTAAAAGGGCCATGTCCTGGTGTGTTATTGACTGCAGTTTCCATGGATGCCAATAATGATCCATATCCTTTGGCATATGCAGTTGTTGGGAGTGAGACAAATGAAGCTTGGGAGTGGTTTTTGAAGCTATTTAAAGGATGACTTGTAGATAGAGGGAGAAGATGCATACACTTTCATGTCAGATAAGCAGAAGGGTTTGATCCCAGCTTTTGAGAGTATTCTTCCTGGAGTAGATAATATATTTTGTGTAAGGCATTTGCATGGAAATATGAAGAGAGCTGGGCTCAAGGGTGATGCATTCAAGAAAGCATTATGGGTTGCATCTAAAGCCACAACTGTAGAAGCATTTAACTCTGCAATGAAGAAGATTGAAGGAATAGATCCAAGATGTTTTTCATAGCTTCAGGAAAAGCCTCCCTCACAATGGTCAAGATCTCATTTCAACTCATTTTCCAAGTGTGATACTTTAGTCAACAACATGTGTGAGGTCTTTAATTCTGCCATTTTGGATGCAAGAAGTTCTCCAATTTTAACTATGTTGGAGTGGTTGAGAGAGTACTTAATGACCAGGGTGCAAAAAAATAGGGATAAGTGTGAAAGAAAATGGGAGGGACAAACAGTATGTGGTAGGATTAGATTGCTGTTGTTCAAAGCAATCAAAGAATCAAAGGATTGTCTCCCAGTAAAATCTACTTCATCCAAGTATGAGATTACATGTTATGATGGATCAAGGTATGCAGTTGACCTAAGAGAATATACATGTGAGTGCAGGGGATGGGAGGTATCTGGAATACCATGTAAACATGCTATAAGTGCAATATCTGCAGAAGGATTAAATGTGGAAAATTTTGTGCATAAGTGTTACTCTGTGGAGACATATGAAGCAATATATGCACACAATATTGCACCAATGAGTGGACAAGAGTTGTGGGTAAAGACAAGTTACATCCCTCCATTGCCACCAAATTTTGGTAAAAGGAAGAAGGGAAGACCAGAGAAAAGAAGGAGAATAGGTGCTGATGAAGAAGGAAAAGAGAAAGGGAAAATGGGGATTCAAAAAATGTCAAGGCAAAGTTACAAATTGATATGTAAATTTTGTGGAGAAGAAGGTCACAACCGAATGGGTTGTGAATGGAATAAGTTGGCCCTGGATTTCATAGCTGATTTGGAAATGGATGAGGCAAATCAAAGTGCAACTACAATTGGCAATGGACAAACATCAAATACACAAGCTGAGGAGTTGACTCAAACTCTTGATCACCCACCAATGACACAAGAAGATGATGCTCCTATCATTAATAAAGCTGTAAGAGCGAAATTTTATTATCAAATTCTTATTATTTATTTGATATTAACATGTTACCTTATTTGTCTCTTTTCAAAGGTTGCAGAGAAGGATGGTGATAGGCCCAAAAAGAGGTACAAGCCAACAACTACACAAGGAAGGAGGGACATGGTATGAATATATTATTTATAATTTATTTCATACCTAAAATTTATTGACAATTGAATATTTTGATAACTTGAAAATTAAAAAGTAGGTGCTCCAGAGGTCTCAGGCAGTTTCTATTTCAAGCAATCACTAAAAAAAGAGTCAAGGTGAAGAATCTGTTGAGGTACTCTCTGCTTCTATTTATTTCACAATAAATTTCTAAATATGTCCAAATTATAATTTTATCATGACACCTTATATGCATTTAGTGTTCCGGAGAACAAATTTCATCCTCAAATGTTCAAATGGGGAGGACATCTGGAGTTGTGATAAGGGAACCTCCACCTATAGAGTTTCATCTACAAAATTTTATTGGTGGTCAAATTACAATTGGTGGTTCAGGTTCTAACCCACTACTCCCTTCCAATGGTATTAATTTCAGTCCCAACACATACATAGGTTGTAATGTCAATATTGGTGGACAAAGTACAAATAGAGATGGTATGAAAGTGATCTCTCAAGGAGGAAATAAATTTGTGACCTTATCTTGTTTGATTAAAGATACTGCTTTAAAGGGGAAAATGAAGAAGAAAACAAAGGACAATGAGAAAAAGTAGCATGTTGGCGATTTACTTATGAATTCTGTTATGATAACAATGTTTATGCACTGAATTTGGATTCTAGTTTGACTGAATTATGGTGTTTATGTACTTCTTTATGAATTTGGATTCTAGACTATGTATTTTGGATTATGGTTTTTATTTTTGCTGCTATATTTTGCACTATGTTGCTGGTGTATTTTGGCTATATTATTGTTGTACTTTGCATGGAAATATGAAGAGAGTTGGGTTCAAGGGTGATGCATTCAAGAAAGTATTATGGGTTGCAGGTAAAGTCACAACTGTAGAAGCATTTACCACTGCATTCTGCTGACGTAGCACATATATTGTTTCTTTTATTTAAATTGTCATTGAAAGGGTGATCTAGACGCTGCCTAACTTTTTTTTTTAATATTTTTTTAAAATTACTGGTAAATAAAAAGCCGCTTAGGGCTTTCTAGCTCGATTTTTGTACATTGATAAATTATTTCAATTGATAGTATTAATGAATATTATTTTTAATTAGTGATTAGCACGAAATTATATGATTTAAGAAGTAAATATTGAGTACAAAAATATTTGAGGATAATGATTATTTATTTATAGTTTAAAAGTTTTTACAACTTTTAGATTTTTTAGCAATATCCTCCTATTTATAGTAACTCACCCTCACAATGGACTATGAATATTATTTTGAATCAATGGTTGGGACGAGTTCTCTTGATTTCTCAATAACTCTCAACTTATACTAAATTTTTTTTAAAAAAGTATTCTAAAATACTCTAGCTTTATATTATTAATTTTTAGAGTGTTCTAAATAATTTTTTGAGTAAAAAAAATTTGGGACCAAAAGTGCAAAATAACATTGGGACCAAAAGTGTTATAAACTAATGGAACCGTTAGTTTTTTGACGTTGGGACCAAAAATGCAACAAAAAAATGTGTATGGGACTAGTTTTGCACACCTTGGGACCAAAAGCGATCAAGGCCGTGTCCTGTGGGACCAAAACTGCAATTTCCTCTCTTTAAATACTAAGGATCACTTGGTTCAATGGACAAGATAAATAACTCAAAATAGATTAGATAAGACTATAATCTAGAGATTGTTATTTGTGAGTTAAATAGTATATTTAGATTGATGGATTTTATTTTGAATGTTTGGATTGTAAGATTAATAATAAAAAAGATATGCAATTGACAATTTTGCTCTATATATCATAAACAAAAATAAAGTAAATTATGGTTCTCTTTTCCAATATAAGAGGAGTATTTTAGTAAAGATAAATACAATGGATTATTATCATTGCTCTTCCCTAAGATAATATTATCTACCATTCAATGGATTGTATTGATTGCAATCCTAATTTTAAAATAGTATGTGGTTGATATTTAAGATTGTTTTTTTAAAAATTAATCTGATGTAATAGTTGGGATCAAGTTATCCATTTTTTGTAGGATTAAGTTGAATTCAAATATCGGGCCAGGATTTAATCCTGGGCTCAAATCCTAGAAACCAAACACAAAATTGGCCCGTATGAGCTCCAGTTGCGCTGAAATTGCACGAGATTGACACTTAATTTTCACGTTCCACGTGTAGAATTAAGCCCAAAATCGCCCATCACGTGTCAATCTCATGCAATTTTAGCACAACTGGAGCTCATACGGGCCAATTTGTCCTTAATTTGCCAAGTTAAAAAGTTGCGGTCCTTAAATTATCGAGTTAAAAAGTTGTGGTCATTAATTTTCCAAGATAAAAAACTGTGGTCCTTAAATTGCCAGCCGGCAACTTATGGGCCTCCTTTTGCTAACCCCCCTAACCTGTTGGCATTAAAAAAAATTCCCTTACATAGTACGAGTTTTAGTTAGACCGCGTGAACTTTTTGGGTCATGTGGTTACAACTAAGGGCATTGAAGTGTGTTTGGCGAAAGTAGAGGCAGTGAGCGAGTGTGTTAGTACCTTGGTTTAGATTTTGATGTGTGCAAAACAATGTGTTTAAATTGATATTTTGATCTAACACTTGTATTGAGGAAATTGGTGTTTGAAACATATAGTTGTAAGTGAAGTCTGCAGTTGTGTATTTGATCAATCTACAACCACACATGATCCTACAGCTGTAAGGTTTCTCTACAGCCGATTTTTTATATTGACAGGACTCTACAACTGCAAGGTTGAAGACTCTACAGCTGCAAAGAACCGTTTGAAGAGATGGTATAAGTCAGATTTATTGAAGTTTAATGAAGACCCTTAAGCACTATTAGTGTAGCTCTCAAGCACTCACTAAACTGTACTTAAGTTTATTTCTTTAATTCTGGAAGATAATGAAGATTAGTTACAAGAAAGGCCAGAATTCTGAAGAAAGGACATAGTACAATCAATACTATCATGTGTGAAGGATGAGGACCACCTCACACATGCCAATAGAGAGAGAGGAGCCTTATCTGAATTTTAAATTTGAAATTCTCAACGGATAAGTCACTCCACTCCATCTATAAATAGAAGTCCTCAGAGGAAGCAACAACAACAACCCTGCGCATACAAGCATTCAACCTAAGCAAGTCTACAACCAACAAATTCTGAGAGAGCGCGCTTTATTTGTTTTTAATCCTTGTGATTCATATGATAGTTGGTTAGGATTTTTCTTAGTAAGAATCACACCTTTTGTTATTGTTCCCTCACCCATTTTATATTTCTACTTAGTGTAGATATCTCTTTGTGAGGTTGTGTAAAACTCTTTGTGAGTTATATTCTGAGTGAATAGGGTAGTTTATCTCTTTTTAGAATAGGAATCTGAGTGGACCTAGTTCTAAGGGGGAACTACTTGTATTGATCTTTGTGATCACTTCTTAGTGAATTTGGCTCCTGAGTGGTGTAACAGTGGATGTAGGTTGTCTCTTTATAGACACTGAACCACTATAAACCTGGTCTATTTATTTTCTGTTATTTAAATTCTTGTATTGCATATTTAATTTCCTTGTTACATTCATCATTGTTTTTGAAATCTCAGTGCATAAAACTTTGTGATTATTCACAGAGAAAAACTAACTCTACAGCTGTAGACTTTCATAAGTCACTCAACTGTTAAGTTTAATTTATATTGTTTTTCATTAACTCACTCACTTTATTCCGCTGCCCATTAGAGTATTCTCAATACAATTTTAATTGTGAGAATCCCTCTGATAATTTTGTCTACAAGTGATTGTTTATTTTGCAAAGTTTTGAACTCTGCAGCTGCAGACTTGTTAGTCTACAGTTGTAACCTTTGTGGTCCAGTTTATAAAACTCTTGTAAACTTATTTCTTTTAAACTTGAAAAAGGGCTACTGTAAGGTTCTAGAATCCATCCTTTTTGAAAAGTTTGAAAAATCTGATTTTGGACTCAAGGTCTATTCACCCCCCCCCATCTAGACCTTGACCACTTTAAGGGACCAACAAGTGGTATCAGAGCAGTTGGCTTGCCACTGCTTTGATCCGTACCTAGCTAGATCCTTTTTGGTTTTTGAAAAATACACCTGTATAGTTGCATGGCTCCTAAGATGGTGAAATCCAAAGTTCCAATGTTCTCTGCTGAGGACTATGATGAATGGAAAATAAGAATGCAAGCTCATCTATCTGCAATTAATGATGAGATGTGGTCTATAATAGAGGATGGCCTTATACCCATCACAAAGGTCAATACTGCAGCTGATCAGTCTACTGGACTAGCTCAGATTATCCCCAAACACAGAAGGGAATGGACTGAGGATGACAAGAGAAGGTCCAACTTAGACAATGTTGCAAAGAACACTATTTATCATTCACTTGATAAAATTGTGTTTAGCAAGATCAAAAACTACAAAACTGCAAAAGATATATGGGAAAAGTTAGAAATGATTTGTGAAGGAACTGAACAAATCAAGGAAAACAAACTCATGATAGCAGTTCAAAAGTTTGAGAACTTCAAGATGAAATCTGGTGAAACTCTTGAAAAGTTTGAGTCAAGATTCATTGAAATCCTCAATGAGCTAGATTCACTTGGTAAAGAGTACTCACAAAGAGAAATGAACATGAAGGTTCTTAGAGGCTTACCTACTGAATGGGACATGAAGGTCATTGCTATGAGAGAATCAAAGGATTTACCTAAGATATCCACCTTTGAACTTTTCTCAGACCTCAAAGCTTATGAGTTTGACATAAGCAGGAGAAAAGAACCTGACAACAGTAAGGTTACAGCTCTAGTGGCAGACAACTCTACAGCTACAAGTTCTGATGATGAAGACTTGGCTCTTTTCATAAAGCAGCTCAAGAAATTTGGAAAATGGACCAAGAAGAAGCAGTTCACTCCTAAGGAAGATGGTAAGGTGAAATCTACAGCACCTAACTCAACTTACTTTTGCTATAACTACAGAAAACCAGGACATTACATCAAGGATTGTCCATACCCCAAAGCTGAAAAGTACACTGATGAAGAAAAGAGACTCAGAAGAGACAAAAAGAAAAAGTTTGACAAGGAGAAAATTAGAGCACTACTTTCTGAGTTTGATAAAAACCAGGAAGACTGTCCCTCTTCTTCTCAAAAGTCAACTGCAGATTTAGAAGACTCTGACTCTATAGACTCAGATGAAGAAGCCTTAAGCTGTCGTATGGCTAAAGATGAAGAGGTATGCTCATCATCATCAAGTTATATTACAGAAAAGGATTCTTCTAGTGACATGCTAAGTGCAATCCAAAGACTACAAGAGGAAAATGAAGATCTTAGAAGAGATAGTCATATTAGAAGAGAACAAATGAAAGCCATGTTGGCTGGAGTAGAAGATGCTGAGAAACAACTGCAGTTTCTACAAGAACTGAAGGAAGGTTACAGTTGTCTGAAAGAAGATAATGAAGCAAGTTGTAGAGCTGCAGATTGTGCTAAATTGAAGGAAACAATCAGATGTCAAGAAATGCTGATAGCTGAACTTGAAGAACACAATGCTTATTATCAAAAGAAGCTAGATTATTTTGGAAAATCATCCAAACAATTGAAGAAGATGTTGTCTGAGCAAAGGCACTCAAAGGATTTGACTGGAATAGGATATAACCCCTGTGTCTGGATGAAATACTTGTAAAAGTCAATTCCAAGACCTGAGAAAAAATTCATCAAAGAAACAACCCCTGAAGAAACTTTAGACTCAACTCTACAGTTGGAAGATTTGAAATTCTTGAAATCATTCAAAGAATTGTCACCAAGAAGACAACAAAAGATCAAAGAGATCATGGATGACTCTGAAGAAGATGTTTCAAATATGTTTCAAAACATAACTTTGAAACAAACTGCAGAATCAAACCTACAGTCAGAAGAAGAAGTCTTTCATAGATTGGATATGGAAAGAAGGCTTAACTTTGATAGATTCTGGAATGGAAATATGTCAGATATGTCTCCATCTTCAAGCACTCAAAGAGGAGGATCAAGCAAGAACTGTAGAATTAACAACTCTACAGCTCCTAAAAAGGCTTGGATTGCAGAGAGTAACACTGGAGGAAATCCAAAGCATTGGATTTCTAAATAACTCACTTTATTTTGCAGGGACATATTACAACCACCAAAAGAGAAATTTGGTACATTGACAGTGGTTGTGCAAGACATATGACTGGAGACAGAAGTTTGCTACAAAATGTGAAAGATCATAAAGGTCCTAAGGTTGTTTTTGGAGATAATGCCAGTGGAACAGCTAAAGGATCAGGATGTCTACTCAAAGGAAATGTTCAAATCAATGATGTTTATTTGGTAGAAGGCTTAAAGCATAACTTGCTCAGTGTGAGTCAATTTTGTGACAAAGGCTACACTGTAGACTTTACACAAGATACTTGTATAGTCAAAGATGTTGAATCTCAAACCACTAAACTGACAGGAACTAGGAAAGGGAATGTTTACATTGTGGAGTGGAACTCTACAGCTGAAACTACCTACTTTCTTGCTAACAGTTCCAATGAAGTTAGTTGGCTATGGCACAAAAGAATGAATCACATAAACTTCAAAACCATGAATGAACTTTTGAATAACAAACTTGTAAGAGGTTTGCCCAACACTAAGTTCAGGAAGGAACACTTATGTGATGCTTGTGTCAAAGGGAATCAAAAAGACTTTCAAAAGTAAGACACACCCAAGTACTTCAAGAACACTTGAATTACTGCACATGGATCTTTTTGGACCCATAGAACCAGTAAGTATAAGTGGGAAGAAGTATACTTTGGTTGTTGTAGATGATTACTTAAGATTTACTTGGACTGTATTTATAAGAAAGAAGAGTGAAACTCTACAGCGGTTGCCAGAACTGTTAAGAAGGATTCAAAATGAAAAGAATTTGAAGATTGTGAAGATCAGATCAGATAGAGGAACATAATTCACAAATTAAGTCATTGAAGAGTACTGCTCACTTTATGGTATTGTTCATGAATACTCTGCAGCTAGAACCCCACAGCAAAATGGAGTTGCTGAAAGGAAAAATAGAACACTTAAGGAGGCTGCAAGAATAATGATTGTTGAAGCAAAGTTGCCTAAGAAATTTTGGGCAGAAGCTACAAGCACTGCATGCTATACACAGAATAGATGCTTGATTGTTAAGAATCATAAGAAGACTCCATATGAGTTATGGAAAGGAAGGACTCCTAATATCTCTTATCTACACATTTTTGGATGCAAATGCTTCATACTGAATAATGGGAAAGAATATCTTAAGACTTTTGATTCAAAGTGAGATGAAGGTATCTTCCTAGGTTATTCTAATGTTAGCAAAGCATTTAGAGTATATAACAAGACATTGATGATTGTGGAAGAGTCACATCATGTTTTTGATGAACAACACTGCACCTCTGAAGAAATTATTGAAGATTCTAAGGAGGACAACTCTACAGTTACAAGTCAACAGCAATATGTTGAGATCAAAACTCCTGTAGATTTAACCAACAAAGGCTTTAGCACTATAATTGTTGAGTTACCACCATTAGAGAATGTTGAAGACCTAGTCCATGAGAATGTTCAAACAGAAGCAGAGACACCAACAAAAGGACTTGATGAGTCTGCAGTAGGTGAATCTATAGCTGTAGAGAACAATGATCAAGGATTAGAACCTGTGTCAGATTTGATTTGGTTGAAAGATCACCCCCATGAGCATGTAATTGGAAACCCATCAGATACTGTAAAAACCAGAAGACAAATTCATGAGGCAATGTTTGCTACATTTCTTTCATCTTCAGAACCTAATGATATTCATGAAGCACTGCAAGATGTCAATTGGATTATTGCAATGCAAGAAGAATTGAATGGTTTTGAGAGAAATCAAGTATGGGAACTTGTTCCAAGATTTAGGAATCACAAAGTGATTGGAACTAGGTGGGTATTCAAGAATAAACTTGATGAAGATGGAATTGTAACCAGAAATAAGGCAAGGTTAGTAGCTCAAGGCTATTGTCAATCTGAAGGCATAGATTTTGATGAATCATTTGCCCCAGTTGCAAGATTAGAAGCTATAAGAATTTTTCTAGCTTATGCTGCACATATGAACTTTACAGTCTATTAAATGGATGTAAAGAGTGCATTTCTAAATGGTTTACTCTCAGAAGAAGTGTATGTTGAACAACCACCAGGATTTGAGGAATCTACTGATGAAGATAAGGTTTATAAGCTTAGAAAAGCCCTTTATGGACTTAAGCAAGCACCAAGAGCATGGTATGATACCCTATGTGATCATTGATCAAAAATGGATTCAAAAAGGGAATGGTTGACAAAACCTTATTCAGATTACAACATGGGAATGATATTTTGCTTGTCCAAATCTATGTTGATGACATAATCTTTGGCTCAACCAATGAGGAATTATGCAGAAAATTCTCTAAGCTCATGACTGAGAAATTTGAAATGAGCATGATGGGAAATCTGAATTTCTTTTTGGGATTACAAGTTAAGCAAATGAGAGATGGAATTTTCATCAATCAAGCTAAATACACTCAAGAGCTTATAAAGAGATTTGGAATGGATAGTTCAAGGCCTACCAATATACCTATGACACCTTCTGTGAATCTTGACAAAGATAAGAATGGCAAAAGTGTTGATGTAACCAAATATAGGAGACTAATTGGATCATTGCTATACCTTACAGCTAGCAGACCTGATATCATATTTGCAGTAGGTGTATGTGCTAGATTCCAAGTAAATCCTAAGGAATCACACTTAAATGTTGTAAAGAAGATCATCAAGTATGTCAAATTCACACAAAATCTAGGATTATGGTATCCTAAAGAAGGAGGAATTGAACTCATTGGGTACACTGACTCAGATTTTGCAGGCTGCAAGATTGATAGGAAGAGTACTAGTGGGATTTGTCAATTCCTAGGTGAAAGATTGGTGGCATGGCACAGTAAAAATTAAAATTCAATTGCTCTTTCTACAGCTGAGGCAGAATACATTGCTGCTGGAAGTTGTTGTGCACAAATCTTATGTATGCAATATCAATTACAAGACTATGGGATTGATTCAAGAGAAACAACTATATTCTGTGACAATACAAGTGTTATTGCTATCACACAGAATCCAGTTTTACACTCTAGATCAAAACACATAGATGTAAGGCATCATTTCATAAGAGATCATGTTGAAAGAAAGGATGTGAAATTGACAAAGATTCATACTGATTTGAATCTTGCTGATATTTTCACTAAACCTTTGTGTGAATCAAGATTTTCAATCTTGAGAGGTAATTTGGGAATGTTAGAATTATAAGAAGACTCTGTGAAAATCACTAAATTGCAAGGACAAACCTAGAAAATTGGAAAATCCAGTAAAAAGGAAATTTACAGCTGCAAAGTCATTCAACTGTAGAGTCTAACTCTACAGCTGTAGACTTAGTTCTAGACTGTAAACTCCTCATAAACTGTATATTTCCTAATTCTAAGGATGTAAACTGCAAACTTAAGGAATTTACAGTACTTTGTACAATTCTGATAATTAAATGAGACACTACAAATTCAGAAACTTTTGTACTAAGTTACAGAAATTTTGGATTTATTCATACATTTTAATTAATAAAATGTGTGAGTACGTGTAACATTTTAAATGAAACTAAATTCTGTGTGAGATAAATCTTTGGACAAATTTAATTATAAATTTTGGTCCAAAATTTAAAAGCTCATAAATTTTAGGTCAAAGACCGATTTACCCCTGTTCTCAATGATTGTTTAAGAAAAGGTATTTAAAGGACCTTTCATCCTTTTGAATACCACTTTAACATTTAAAACCCCCTGAAACCTTAAACACTCCCTATCCCCTACTCAAAGAAACTAAGAACTATGGCGATGAAAGTTATTTTCGGAGCATTGTTTGATTTTGATGAGATCTTGAAAAAGCATCCCACTGATGCCATGGAGGACGTTGTTAAACACATAGTGAATCAAGGTGTTCACTACTGCCTAACTCACAACCCAGGAGTTTATGATGACAAGATAGTTCACGAGTTCTATCAGAATGCTGAAGCAGATGTCGAAAGAAAAACACTATCAGTGAAGATACAAGGAAGGAATGTAAATATTACAGCTGGTGATATTTGCAGAGCTCTACACTTAAGGCAAGGAGGTGATGCACATGACAACCTCAACTTCGCAGATGAAGATGAACAATATTGGAAAAGATTCACTGCAAACAAGCCGTTTCCAAAGAACTGGAAGAGAACGTTCAAGAAGACTGATCTAGCAGTTGAGTACGTTTATCTTTATGAAGCTATTGATAAATGCTTATTATGTAGAACTGGTGCACATGATACTGGTACTATATTAATGTGGGATCTGATGATAGCATTTGTTAAGGAGGTAAAAGTTGATATTGGAGAGCTTTTCTTGAAAAATATTGGTAATGATGTTGTTAAAGCTGGTAAGAACAAAGGATTTGGATTGTTCTTGAATTATATCTTGAAAGAAGTAGGTTTTTCACTCTTTAATGGGCATGGAGGTCAACCCATCATTACTCAATAGAATTATTGGAAGGGCAAATTTCAAGAGAGGAGCTGTGGATGCTCCTATGGCCCCTGAATCCAAAAGGAGAAAGAAGAAAGCTGAAAGGAAGGTTCTAACTATTTATTGATCACCTAAAGAACCTGAGAAACAAAAGAAGAAGAAGAGTGTAAGAAGGAAGCTCTTAGTGGATGAACCTACTGATTCAGAAGATGAAGTTGATAGAGAGAAAAGGCAAAAGAAATATCACTCTAAGAAAGCCACAGAAGTTGAAGCTGACAAATCTACAGCTGTAGACTTGCCAATTGTGCAGTCTAAAGAACAAGTTACTGAAGAACAGATTGTAGAAACAACTGAACAAGTTCCTGAACCTGAGACTGAACAACTCCATGTTGTTCCAGTTGAGAGGGTTGAAGAATTTGAAGAAGAAAGGCAAAAATTTGAAGATTGGAAGTTAGTCAGAGAAGAGCTTGAGAAGTTGGCATCTGAGGAAAGAAGCTTGTTCCAATGGGTAGTTGAGTGGACAAGTTGCAGTGATATTAATGAATTATTGAAGCCAAATTTCCTTGAAGAGTTCATTGCTGAGAAAAGAAGGAAAAACAAAGGAAAAGGAAAGCAGATCATTACTGAAGAACCTACAAGGCAGAAAATCACCAAATCTGCAGCCGCAGCTTTGAGAGTGGCTCTCATGACTGAGGAAGATCCTGAAGCTCAATTTCCTGAAGCAGAATTTGATGTGGTAAGTTCAGAAAGTGAGGAAGATTTTCCACAAAAGATTGGAGAAGGAAGTAATCAAATGGTTGAAGCAGAAGGCTTGACTATTCTTGCAAAAGAAGCCATTTTGATGGAATCTGCAGGAGCTAGTGCTACAGATCCAGTGAATATTGAGGAAGCTGACCCTACAGAAGAAGATTCTGAAAAAGAAAAGGAGAAAAGAAAAGATGATTCTCCATGTAAAGAGCCTGAGAAAAATCCAGATGATGATGAGGATGGCAATGATGATGCACCAATGGGTGGTGCTCAAGCTCAAGTTCAACCTGAAGTTCAAAAGAAATTTGTGGAAACTGAAGTTCAAACTTCTGAAAATGTTCAAGCTGATGAGAGAGTTGTGGATGAGACATCCAATGAGATTGATAAAGATTTATCACATCCTATCACAAGTATCTTTCATCAATCTCCACATGCATTGTACACATTGGAAGAGATTTACAAGCATGGAACTCCCCCACTGCAGAGTTACTCAGCTCTTGAAAGAGAGAATGTTGTGAATATGGAAGATTACATCACTGAATTCTCTACAGAGGTTGCTGTAACTTCCAGCAAGAGGAAAGCTTCTACTGAAGACTCTACTGCTGTAGAGTTGGCACCTTCAAAAGCTCACAAAAGTATGAAAGGAAAAGAGTTGATCATTAGAGAAGGAGATTCAGAAGAAGAAGATAGTGATACAATCCCTCAGATGACACCTAAGGAAGTTGTATCTCAGTTGATAAACTTGAAAGAATCATTCAAAGGGATTGAAGCTGAAATTCTGAAGCAAGTAAAGCAAGTTCCTGATGTTATCATTTCTCAGAATGTGAAGAGAGGTATGGAAGATCTAGTAAAGAAGTTTGAGGAAAGAAGCTCAGAAGAAAAGAAGGTTCTTGAGAAAAATTTCAAAGCTGTTGTGGACAGCTTACTGGCTCAGAATGAAGAAATCAGAAAAGAGAGCAGCCAGAAGTCAAGAGAAATTATCAATCTACAATCAGACATCAAGCTGATGAAGAATGACTCCTTCAATCTGAAAGTAGAAGTGACAGGAATGAGTAAAGAAATGACAAAGATGATATCCGGGTTTGAGACCCTGAAAACTGATCTTATGAGCAAGCTTAACACCATTTTGTCACATGTTGATGTTGGCAAAAAGGGGGAAAGCAATATTGAAAGAGAAATCAAAGAAGGAGATCAAGCCACTGAACATATCCTTGAGAAAGTGAAGGATATTGGAAAGGCATGGGCAAAAGACATTGAAGCTGCAAAATCCAAGAAATTGGGAGATCAATCAGAAGAAAGATTTCAATCAGATCAGACTAAGGAAAGTTCTAAAGAAGGAAGCAAGATTATAAAACTCTCTAAGTCTACAGCTTAGAAATCTACAGTTCACACTAAAAAACCTTTTGGTTATTGGGAACAGACTGTGAAGGAATCAAGAGAAAGAGGGAGAGAGAAGGAAGAGAAAGAAAGACAAGAAGAGAAAGTTTCTGATGAGTCTACAGCAATTGTGACTGCTCAACCTTTAAATGTTCAACCATTGAGCATGGTACCCATTGAACACTCTGAAGAAAGGGTTAATCAAATGAAAGCAGAATTTGATAATTTATGGAAGGAATTCCTAAGCATTTGCAACAGACACACTGTGATTAAGAGAATCAAGCTTAAGAAAGATAGGTTCCAGAAATTCAAAGACCTGAAGGCTGATGGATCACTATATAAAGGAGATAATGCTCGGCTCCTTGGTGGAAAGATCAGAAGAACTCCATTGCCTAAGAGGGTATTTAAGTCAAAGAAAGAAGAAGAAGAGATGGAATCCTATGAACTCCAAATGATGATGAAATATTTTGAAGAGGATGAGAAAAACATGAAGCTTGTGGAGCAAGGAATTCTGAAGGCCCAAGATGAAGATTCTGATGAAGAAACTGATGAAGAGAAAGATGCAGACCCCAAGCACAGGAGAAGATGAACATTCTATTCTAGATTAGACACTAAAACTGTTTAGTTTTTAGTCTAATTAATGATTGTAAGCTGTATCTTGAACCTCTTTTTAGTTTACTCAGCTTTGTGTTCTGTATTTTGCTCTGTTTTCTTATTGCTTTGTGTTGTGCCTTGTTTTGCTCTGCTTCTTGTTGTTTTTGTTAAGACAATTTCTCATTGTCTTTGTTGTTTGTTTTGCCAACATCAAAATAAGGGGAAATTGTTAGTACCTTGGTTTAGATTTTGATGTGTGCAAAACAATGTGTTTAAATTGATATTTTGATCTAACACTTGTATTGAGGAAATTGGTGTTTGAAACATATAGTTGTAAGTGAAGTCTGCAGTTGTGTATTTGATCAATCTACAGCCAGACATGATCCTACAGCTGTAAGGTTTCTCTACAGCCGATTTTTAATATTGACAGGACTCTACAGCTGCAAGGTTGAAGACTCTACAGCTGCAAAGAATCGTTTGAAGAGATGGTACAAGTCAGATTTATTGAAGTTTAATGAAGACCCTTAAGCACTATTAGTGTAGCTCTCAAGCACTCACTAAACTGTACTTAAGTTTATTTCTTTAATTCTGGAAGATAATGAAGATTAGTTACAAGAAAGGCCAGAATTCTGAAGAAAGGACATAGTACAATCAGTACTATCCTGTGTGAAGGATGAGGACCACCTCACACATGCCAATAGAGAGAGAGGAGCCTTATCTGAATTTTAAATTTGAAATTCTCAACGGATAAGTCACTCCACTCCATCTATAAATAGAAGAAGTCCTCAGAGGAAGCAACAACAACAACCTGCGCATACAAGCATTCAACCTAAGCAAGTCTACATCCAACAAATTCTGAGAGAGAGAGCTTTATTTGTTTTTAATCCTTGTGATTCATAGGATAGTTGGTTAGGATTTTCTTAGTAAGAATCACACCTTTTGTTGTTGTTCCCTCACCCATTTTATATTTCTACTTAGTGTAGATATCTCTTTGTGAGGTTTTGTAAAACTCTTTGTGAGTTATATTCTGAGTGAATAGGGTAGTTTATCTCTTTTTAGAATAGGAATCTGACTGAACCTAGTTCTAAGGGGGAACTACTTGTATTGATCTTTGTGATCACTTCTTAGTGAATTTGGCACCTGAGTGGTGTAACAGTGGATGTAGGTTGTCTCTTTATAGACACTGAACCACTATAAACCTGGTCTATTTATTTTCTGTTATTTAAATTCTTGTATTGCATATTCAATTTTCATGTTACATTCATCATTGTTTTTGAAATCTCAGTGCATAAAACTTTTTGATTATTCACAGAGAAAAACTAACTCTACAGCTGTAGACTTTCATAAGTCACTCAACTGTTAAGTTTAGTTTATATTCTTTGTCATTAACTCACTCACTTTATTCCGCTGCACATTAGAGTATTCTCAATACAATTTTAATTGTGAGAATCCCTCTGATAATTTTGTCTACGAGTGATTGTTTATTTTGCAAAGTTTTGAACTCTGCAGCTGCAGACTTGTTAGTCTACAGCTGTAACCTTTGTGGTCCTGTTTATAAAACTCTTGTAGACTTATTTCTTTTAAACTTGAAAAGGGGCTACTGTAAGGTTCTAGAATCCATCCTTCTTGAAAAGTTTGAAAAATCTGATTTTGGACTCAAGGTCTATTCACCCCCCCCCCTCTAGACCTTGACCACTTTAAGGGACCAACAGAGTGGAAAGCACCGACGAATGTAAATATAATATGCAATTTTATGGGTTTAGCCGATTATTACAGGCGATTTATCGTGGGATTTCCAAGGATAGCTTCGCCAATGATAAAGCTAACGCGAAAAAGTTTGTGTGGTCTAACACATACGAAACGAGCTTTCGATAGTTGAAGCAAAAGTTAGTGACAACTCTTGTTCTCACTATTCTGGATGTGTCGGAAGGATTTGTTATTTACAATGATGCGTCTACACATGGATTGGGTTGTGTGCTGATGCAACAAGGAAGATAGTGGCTTATGCATCAAGACAGTTGAAGATGCATTAGTTGAACTACCCTACTCACGATCTAGAGTTAGCCACGGTAGTGCATGCACTCAAGATATGGAGGCTCTACATCTGGCACAAAATTTAAGATTTTCACGGATCATAAGAGTCTCAAGTATTTGTTCACACAGAAAGAACTGAACATGAGAAATGACATTAGTTGGTGATGGAGATATAGAATTAAAAGATTGTAATCTTATTATTTTATTAGGTTTCTTTTTTGTTGAGATTTAATTTGATTTGTTGAGATTTTTAGAATTTATCAAAGATTTGTTAGGTTATCGTTTATTATTATAAAAAGGTGTCTTAGGCTCATTGTAAAGGGAGTTGTTTTTTATATTAAATGAAATTGGGTTTGACCCCTTATTCGTATTTTAATTGTTCTTCTTGTGGTATTCAAGATTAAGGTTTTGAGATAAAAAGTTTTTTTGGTTCCATAACTTATTGAGTGTCCGATTTTGGTCCCAAAATTTTTAACTTTTCAATTTTGGCCCGTAACTCTTTGTGTTTGTCCAATTTTGCTCGAATTTTCACCGAAAATATAAATAATGTCATTTTTTGTCATGCACAACGCATGTTGTGGTTGATTTTTGAATTTTTTGGCACTCTTGCAGACGTGGGTGCCAAATAATTAATTTTCTTATTTATTTTGTATTTTTTACTTATTTTTTCTATATTACTGAAACATTAATAAAAATAGTAAAATATCAGCAAGGATAATGAAAATTTCCAAATTCAACTACCATGTGCACCGTGCATGACAAACAACAATATTATTTTTCACTTTTCTCGGTAAAAATGGGACAAAAATTGAACAAACTCTAAGAGTTATTGGACTAAAATTGAAAAGTTAAAATTTTTTGGACCAAAATTGAACAAACTCTAAGAGTTACGGGACCAAAATTGAAAAGTTAAATTTTTTGGGACAAAAAACGGACACTCAATAAGTTATGGGACTAAAAAACTTTTTTTTCTCTTAAGGTTTTAATTCCACTTATTTTTAAGGGGAGTTTCGGATCAAATATCTCTTTAAATACTAAGTCCCCTTATCCCTTAAGAGTTCGACTTTTTCAGTGTATTAGGCAGCCGATAAGATCCCTTTTTCTTCCTCTTGAGGAGTAGCCAAAAACATCACCTTTCTCACCTAGAATTGTAGCAGTCAAGTTAAAAACAAACAGAGAGAAGTGCTGATACCAATTAGAGGAAGAAGGACCGAGGGATTAGAGTTGCAGTCGTGGAAGTACTAGCAATCTAATGCCAAACATCTCAACAAATTCTTGTATATATTTTCTTTTCAAAATCAAAGGTAGGGATAATTTATGGTGAAAAGTGATAAATGCTTCAGGTTCAATTCATAAATTTTAGTCCATATGTTATGTGGTTTGTATGCTTATGAATTTGATATTGAGTTGCAAGGACTCTTATCTTTACATGTTGATGCGACGATATAGTTGTAAGGACTATAGTCGTATGATGTATGCTATAGTTGCAAGGACATATGTCAAATGTTATGAGTGAAAGGTTTGGTGTGTCAAATTACACTTTTCATGTCCTTTAGTTTATTTTTTGAACTTGAACTCTTTTTCCCACTGGTATTTAATTGTACTCACCCCTTTCAGCAAAATGATTCTTTTAGAAATTGACGGATGATATATGTATGCATTTTATCTCTGTTATGAACATAGAAGTTTATTTTTTCTGAGTTTATGAAAAAAGATTATTAGATGAATTTTAGGGATTTTATAATTATGTTCTTGATGATGATTAATTATGACTTTTCGTGAGTTTTAGACAAATTTTCAATTATTGAATGATTTCCATATTTTATGAACATATGAGGTTTTTAGAGAATTATGTTATGATTTTTTTTGTTTTGTCGCAAGTTGATTATCAATGATTTATTCATATGTTATACTGTGTTTGAGATGAATATAAATATGTAAACATGAGATGAATTTTTATGTATGTAATCTTTCTGCTAAGTTTCGAAAAATTTGAAGAATGAGGTTTTGAAGTGAACTTTTCCGTTTTTGAATATAGTCCTTATGTGTGATTAGAATTGATTTCTCGCCGTTTTCAGAAAAATAAATATGCGGCAGCTGTATTTTATATTGCAAGACCTTTTCTGGAAGTTTTATGCCTTAAGAACAAGTGACAAGTAAGATTTTCTCAAAGATTAAGTAAAATATTTTATGAATATGCTACTTAATTGTTACAACCTTATTTTGAGTAGATTTTGATGATAGCAGAATAGAGGAATATATGTGTATAAACTAACATTTCAGCATCAAATTGAAGAACTGAGAAAATTACAGTTTGAAAGGAAAGTCTACAGCTGTAAGGTTGATAAACTTACAGCTGGACAAGACCTTACAGTTGTAAGATTAATCCTACAGTTGGAAACTGAAGATTGCAGGTGTAAATGTTAAATGAGTAAGAGAGATCCAACAGCTAGTAAAGACCATTGGAAGATTAAAGTACATCCTCAATAAAACATGATGCTAACAAGACCCTTAAAACTCAAATTAGTGAAGCATCATTTGCACTCACTAAAGAGTAACTAAGGAGGCAGACTTATTTTTGAAGTCTGGAGAATTATTTAAAGCCAAAACCAGATTTGAAGATAAAGACAAATAGTACAACCAGTACAATTCTGAGTGGAGAAGAAGGACTATAATAGAGAGAAAGAGGAGAATAATCCAGAATTCAAAAATTTGAATCCTCAACGGATAAGACACGCCTCATTCACTATAAATAGAAGAGGAATTCAGAGGAAACAACAACACCAATTTGAGTAATTCAAGCATTCGACCTAAGCAAGTCTAAAGCCAATAAATTTCAGAGAGCTTATTCGAGATATCTTTTCTTTGTGATTTATAAGATAGTTGGTTAGGATTTCTTAGAGAGAATCATTTCTATTGTTGTTCCCTCACTTTTTTTTTGTAATATCTACTTTATGTAGATCACTCTTGGTGAGGTATTTTAGGCTCTTAGTGACTCTATTTATTCTGAGTGAATAGGTGAGGTATTTTCTTGTTCTTAGATTAGTGATCGTGGTTAGATTTAGTTTTGAGGGGAAAATACTTGTAAAGTGATCTTAGAGAATTTGGCACATAAGTGATGTAAAAGTACGTGGATGTAGGAGGTCTTTTTATAGACTCTGAACCACTCTAAATATTGTTGTCTCATTTACTCATTTATATCTTGTTATATTTCATACTCTTTACTTTTATATTGTTACATTCATCATTGCTTTAAAACTGCATAAAACTTGTTCTTAGAGAATCAGGAATCTACAGCTATAGACTTCATAGTCACTCAGCTGTAAACTTTATCATTCAGATTATTTTTTATTAATACCTACACAATTTTTGCTGCACACAAAGAGATTTTTCAATATACTTTCAAGTGTGAAAGATCCCTCTGAAAAATATTTACAAGTTACTTTGATTTCATTCAAGTTTTGAAAATCTGCAGCTGCAAACTTCGTAGTCTACAACTGTAACATTTGTGGTCTAACACCTTGTAGATTGTTTTAAACTTAAGAGGTACTTTGAAGGCTCTAGTATCCCATTTTGAAAACGTTTAAAATTTGTATTTGAAGGTCTATTCACCCCCTAGACCTTCACCACTTAAAAGGACCAACATTTATCAATATGCAAGTATGAAGCTCAATATTTCTATCTGTTGTGAAAGCAAACTGTTTTTCATAACTTCATAATTTCTGTAAAATGTTTTCAACTTAAGAAACTAGATCAAATTGGAAGAAACTCAATTGGTCTCACACAATTTGGATTTGTAACGAGTGAGATATGAATTTTTTGATAATATGTGGCAAACTGGCATTATTGGAATTAACTATACAAATCGGAGCATAAATACATTTTATAAAAAATTTAATTAAATATTACATGAAGTTAGGAGCTTGCACAAATTCTCTTAGGATTTTTGGATTAGCATAAATAGTTTTTTAAAAATATTTTGTTGATGAAGTGCTGCTGGAAATTGCGGAAAGTGTGTAAATTTGAATGTTTCTTTGCAAATGAATGCAATCCTCAGTAATTAATGCATGAATAATTATTTAGTTGCTATATGTTAAGTTGAAGTATGTAAAGGTGGTGTTGTGTTTAAAAGAAAATTCAAATTTTGGTTTTGGTATATCAAGTTTTTAAAGAAGAGTTTTAAAAAAAATATTAGTCGGTGTCTGAAATATTTTCTCAATTAAAAAAATTATTAATTTAAGAATTCCACTGCATATTTTTAATGTATGAAATCGGGGGTGACGACATTTGTGATTTACCCATGCCATTATTTTATTTAAAATATTTTTTTATAAAATCGTGAAATTTTAAGGGTGTAAATTTCTTAAGAATATATTTTTGTTTTTATTTTATTTACAAAAAGAATAATTTTTTATTAAATTTCACCCTCATAATATTTATTTATTCATTTATATAAAATTATGTTTATTATATATCTCATATAATGAGTTGTTTATGGGAATTGAGTAACTGATAGTATATTTTTTTAAGAGCAAATATTTTTACTATATGCTATTATTTGTGAGGCGGATTTTCAATTTAGCATTCAAATAATATTAACTCTGAAAATATGTGACTCCGTAAACCCACGAATCATATAATATAGGATTCTTTAAGACCATTCCATATAAATTCTCGTCTTTTTTAAATAAAATAATCAGATTAAAGTAAAAAAAAAAATCCATATTTACAAATCTCTCAATTAACAAATACTCCTAATGAAGAATATATGAAACTCTGAAGATATTCTTTTTGGGTTTTAAGTGTCTTTTAAAAATTATTTTTTATAAGTTAGTGGTTTTAAAATCTGTGTTCTTTTATTTTTTATTTTTTAGTTGGGTATGTTTTAATTTTATAATGTAAGAGAAAATAAAAATAGAAAAGTTATTGGTGAAGTAAAAATAATTATAAGTGATTTTTCTCAAAAGTTGTCACAAATAATTATCCATATGTATTTACGAAAATTTGTTGAAAATTTGCTCGAAAGTGATTTTAAAATCATAAGCATCAGATATTAAAAGACAATTAA